>CM053515.1:37165791-37205166 GCA_028627145.1 Eidolon dupreanum
CTTTTGGTGAGCTACCACAGCTCCAGTGCTTGTGGCTGTTGGCTTTCATCACTGTGTGGCTCTTCCCCCATGCCTCCAATTCTAAGACAGGCAGTCACGAACCACAGACAGGTTTGTAGTTCTTAGCAGGTAGCCCCAGACTTGTAACACTGTAGCTAACATTGGTCTGCATGGGAGCCCCTCCCAAAATGTCCTAGAAACAATACACACAGTGGCTGTCTTCAGACCACAACAGAGAGCCACCTGATTAGCCCCACAAGCAAAATATTCAACAAGTGGTCTCAACAGTCACAAGAGCCTTTTGGGACAAATGCCACTCTATGAGCTCAGCCTCAACACAGCAGTTCATATCCTGTGGATATAGCAAATCCTCAAAGCCAGTCAGCCTGAGAGTCAATCCCACCCACTGATGTGACAAAAGCACTCAAGACTTAACTACTACTGGAGGTAACACATTACCCACACAAAGACACTCCTGAAGCCCTGGGCACAGTTGATCAGGGAGACTATACCACTGAGCCACACAGGACACTTACAATATAAGTTCAATAGGCCAAACAGGAGACATAATAGATCTACCTAACACTTGGAAACATGCACAGAGAAGCACGTGAAAGCGAATGAAAAAAAAAAAAAAAAAGAAAAAACATGTTCTAAATAAAATACCAGGAGAAAACTCAAGAAAAAAAAATGAGTTTTCCAAGATCGGTGGAGGCTGCTGCTGGAGGCTCGGCCTCTTGGGCCTGCTGGTGGTGATGGTCTAGAGAGGTGTGGAGGCTGGTGGGCAGCAATGAGGCAGAGTAAGAGACATCCTCAGATTTCTCCCCTTGAAACAACAATAAGCTGAACATCTAAAACTCAACAAAAAACACCCAAGCTGCACATCAGAACATCTGAGTGTAGGATCTGCTCATAAGAACTACCACAGTTCAGAACCCTGGATGTCTGGTGGTGGACTGGGACAAATAAAGAAGCTGCCTCTTGCAGCTACCAGAGCTCCTTGCAGGAGGAGGGGGAGGCGTGAAGGTGTAGTGACTTCCCTGATCCACCTGCCTGGAAGTGCCAGAACTTCTAGCAGTGTGTACCACGACCCAGTCATCGGGGCAGAATGCAGAGAAGTTGGACGGGACCACGGAGAAACAACAGTAGATTTTTAACAAAGCGAATTGCAAAACCGAGGTTCAGCCACAGACCCCAACTCCCAACCCAAAAGTCCCCTTCTACTACAACCTCCAAGACCAGTCACCATGGAGCCCCATGGGAATCTGAGCTACTGAAACTGCTGCTAACACTGACAGGGACTGAAACTGAGAGTAGGAAGTGTAATTAAATACCTACAAGAAAAAAAAAGATATTTAGGCTTTCTATAAAGAAGGGATCCAAGAGGCTTAGATGCCATCTACAGGAAACCAAAAGGAAAGTGCCATCTTTGCAGCAGGCTAAAGAGAGACTTTTATATAATACATCTTCTTTCTGGAAAAATAGCAGAATACATTTCCATTAATGCCCAGGTGAAGAAATAGTCCATTAAACACTATGAACAACAAAGGTGACAAAGCATCTCAGAAAGAGAAAAATCATCTGAAAATTAGCTTACAGACATAGAAATATGAGACTTAAATGACAGAGATTTTGGGATGGTACTTCTAAAAAACTCAATGAGATCCAAAACAACTTAAATCAACAATTTCAGGAACTGAAAAAAAAAAAAAAACAAAAACAACTAGATGAGCAGAATGAGTTCCTCAGCAAGGAACTTAAACACTCAAAAGGAACCAAATAGAACTTCTGGAGATGAAGAACATACTGCAAGAGTTGAAAAATGAAATAGCAAGCTTGGGAAATAGAGTCTATCAAATGGAAGAAAGAATCAGTAACATTGAAGACATAAATCTGGAAATAAATCAGAAGGAAAAAAGAGAAACCAAAGAATGAAATATAATGAAAGAGAAATTTAAGAACTAGCTGATACCATCAGGAGAGGAAACATAAGAATGGGCATTACTGAAGGCGAGGAAAAGGATCAGGGACTAGAAAACAATTTCAGACAAACAGTGGATGAGAATTTCCCAAATCTAAGGAATGAGCTGGAGCTTGGAATTCAAGAAGTCAACAAAACACCCAATTATCGCAACCAAAAAGGCCTTTACCAAGACACATTTTATTCAAATTATAGAAAATCAACAACAAAGACAGAATTCTCAGGGCAGCCAGGGAAAATAAAACAGTAACATATAAAGGAAAACCTATTAGATTATCATTGGACTTCTCAGCGTAAACCTTACAAGCCAGAAAGGAATGGAAACAAATATTCAAAGTATTAACTGAAAGGAACTACCAGCCTAGAATAATGTATTCAGCTAAACTCTCCTTTAGATAAGAAGGAGACATTAAGACTTTTCCAGACATAGAAAAATTGAGGAAATTCTCCATTATGAGGCATGCACTACAGGAAATACTGAAAGTTGTCAGCTCCTCTAAAACAAAATAACAAAACAAAACAAAACAAAACAAAAATACCGAATTAGAAGTAAAGTGACTATCGGGCAAATAGAAGCAGAGGAGTGCAACCCTTACTAAGAACAAGGCATTAAGCTTAAATAACAAAAAGAGAATTGCTATAGCAAGATAGTAATGAATATTCAGCATACATAGGAACAAACTGAGACAATAATGACTGAAAAGGGGAGGATTCAAAGATCTAAATTCACAAAGGGGAAAGGACATAAGGCAAATGCAGAAGAAAATGGGCAACTGTATATATATATATATATATATATATATATATATATATATATATACACACTATTTTTTTCATACTCATAATGGTAACCATACACCAAAGATTCAGAACTGAAGTATATAACATAAAACAAGAAGAACCAGAGGGAAAACCACAAAAGCCAACCAAAATAAATAAAACAGAAGCACAAGGAAAGGAAGCAATGGAACCACTGAGGTACCAGAAAGCAAAACATAAATGGTTATAAGAACATCTCATATTTCAATAATCACCCTAAATGTAATTGGACTGAACCAATAAAAAGGAATAGACTTGCAAAATGGATCAAAAAACAAAACCCATCCATATGCTGCCTCCAGGAGACACATCTCAGCTACAAAGACAAATATAGACTAAAAGTGAAATGGTGAAAAGTGATATTTGAAGTAAATGGCATTCAAAGAAAAACAGGAGTAGCAGTACTAATATCAGACAAAATAGACTTCAAAATGAAAAAGGTAGAGAAAGATACTGAGGGACACTTCATAATGATAAAGGAAATCATGCACCAAGAAGACATAACACTTATTATTAGCAATGCTCCAAATCAGGGACCCCTGAATTATGTAAAGCAATTACTGACAGAACTAAAGGGAGAAACAGACCAAAATGCTATCATAGGACAGGACTTAAATACCGCACTGTTGAATATGGACAGATCATTCAAACAGAAAAACTATAAGGAAATATCATCCTTAAATGACACATTAAACCAACTGGACATAATGGACATATATATAGAGCCTTCCATCCCAAAGCAGCTGCTTAAACATTCTTCTCTAGTGCACATGTAACATTCTCAAGAATTGACCACATCCTATAACACAAAGATAACCTCAGCAATCAGAGAGGATTGAAATCATACCAACCATATTCTTTAATCATAATGTTTTGAAACCAGAGATCAACTGCAAAAAGAAATCAAGAAGAACCACAAATACATGAAGATTAAACAATATGCTACTGAATAATGACTGAATCAGAGAATAAATAAAAAGAGAGATCAAGAGATACACAGAGACAAATGATAATGATAATACGAGATATCAAAACTTTTGAGACACAACAAAGCGGTCATAAGAGGAAAGTTCATATCATTACAGGTCTATCTCCAAAAAACAAGAATGAGCCCAAATAAGCAACATAATGCTTTATCTTAGAAAACTAGAAAAGGAATAACAAGTGAGGCTAAAGTCAACAGAAGGAAAGAAATCATCAAAATTAGAGCACAAATAAATGAAATTGAAAAATAAGTAAATAAAATAAATAAAATGAGGACCTGATTCTTTGGGAAGGTTAATAAAATTGACAAACCCCTGATTAGACTCACTAAAGAAGAAAGAGAAAGGACACAAATAAACAAAATCAGGGATAAAAGAGGGGAAATTATGACTGACATTGCAGAAATACAAAGGATCATACAAGAATACTTTGAAAAAGTATGTAATAACAAAATTGATAACCTAGAAGAAATAGACCAGTACTTAGAAAGGTACAGTCTGCCTAGAACTGTATCCAGAAGAATTGGAAAGTCTAAATAGACCGATTAGCAGTATGGAAATTGAAACAATCATCAAAAACCTACCAAAAAGTAAAAGTCCATGGACAGATGGCTTCACCTGTGAATTCTACCCAACATTCAAAGATTTAATACCTATTCTCCTCAAACTCTTCCAAAAAGTCAAAAAGGAAGCAATACTTCCTAACTCATTTTATGAGTTCAGTGTTACCCTGATACTGAAACCCAGTAAAGATAACACAAAAAAAGAAAACTACAGGCCAATATCTCTCATGAACACAAACACAAAAATCCTAAATAAGATACTAGGAAACCGAATACAGCAATATATTAAAAAGATTATATAACATGATCAAGTAGACTTCATCCCAAGGGCACAGGGATGATTCAACATACACAAATCAATTAATGTGATATACTACATAAACAAATTAAAAAATAAGAATCATATGATCACATCAATAGAAGCAGCAGAAGCCTTCAACAAGACACAGCGTCCATTTATGATCAAAACACTTAACAAAATTGGTATAATAGGAAAGTGCCTTAACATAATAAAGGCCATATATGAAAAATCCTCAGCCAACTTTATACCTCTTAGTGAAAAACTAAAAACTTTCCTTCTATGATCAGGAACAAGGCAAGGCTGTCCACTATCACCACTGTTTTTCAACATAGCATTGGAGGTCCTAGCAAATGCGATCAGGCAAGAGAAAGATATAAAAGACATCCAAATAGGAAACAAAGAAGTCAAACTGTCACTATTTGCAGATGACATGATTCACTATTTAGAAAACACTAAAGACTCCACAAGAACACCACTGGAAACAATAAGCAAATATAGTAAAGTCTCTGGATACAAAGTCAATGTTCAAAAATTCATAGCATTCCTATACTCTAATAATGAAGTGTCAGAAAAAGAAGTGGAAAAAAATAATTCTTTTTGCAATTGCAACAAAAAGAATAAAATACCTAGGAACAAATTTAATGAAACATGTGAAGGAACTAGATAATAAAAACTACAAGACCTTATGAAAAGAAACCAAAGAAAATACAAAGAAACAGAAAGACATTCCATGTTTTTGGGTTGGAAGAATGAATGTAGTTAAAATGACCATATTACCTAAAGTATCATGCAGATTTAATGCAATCTTCATCAAAATCCCTTTGGAATTTTTTAAAGAAATAGAGCAAACAATCATCAGATTTGTATGGAAGCACAAAAGACTCCAAAATGCCAAAGCCATCCTGAGAAAAAAGAACAAGGCTGGAGGCATCACTCTGCTTGACTTCAAATTATACTACAAAGTGACAGTAAACAAATCAGCATGGCATTGTCAGCAAAACAGACAGATGGAATAGTGGAACAGATTCGAGAGTCCAGAAGTAAATCCATACTTATATGGGTAAATAATTTTTGACAAAAAAATCCAAAAACATACAGTGTAGAAAGAAAAGCCTCTTCAATAAATGCTGCTGAGAAAATTGGAAAGCCCTTTGCAAAAGAATGAAATTAGACTGTTGTCCATCACCACATACCAAAATTAACTCAAAATGGATTAAGGACCTGAATATAAGACCTGAAACAATAAAATGCATAGAAGAAAACATAGGAATTAAACACAAGAACCTTGTCTAAAAGAGGATTTTATTAATTTGACCTCAAAAGCAAGGGAAGTAAAAGCTAAAACAAATGAATGGGACTACATCAAACTAAAAAGCTTCCGTTCAGCAAAAGAAATCATCAATAAGGTAAAGAGACAACCACTCAAATGGGAAAATATATTTGCAAGCAATGCCTCGCATAAGGGCTTAATATCCAAAATATACAAAGAACTCATATGGCTCAATAACAACCAAAAAACAAGCAATCCAATCAAAAAATGGGCAGAGGACCTGAACAGACATTTCTCCCTAGAGGACATACAAATGTCCAACAAATATATGAAAATATGCTCAACATCGCTAGCTATTAGGGAAATGAAAATTAAAACCACAATGAGATACTATCTCACACCTGTTAAATAGCTATAATCAACAGAACAAGTAATAACAAATGTTGGAGAGGATACAGAGACAAAGGATCCCTCTTACATTGCTGGTGGGACTGCAAATTGGTACAGCCACTATGGAAAACAGTATGGAGGTTCCTCAAAAAACTAAGAATCGATTTACAATATGACCCGGCAATCCCTCTACTGGATATTTACCCCAAAAACCTGAAGACTTGAAAACCCATATCCAAGATGATATTTGCACACCAATGTTCATAGCAGAATTATTCACAGTGGCTAAGACATAGAAGCAACTGAAGTGTCCTATTGTAGATGATTGGTTAAAGAAGCTGCGGTACATATATGCAATGGAATATTACTCAGCAATAAGAAGAGATGAAATACTGCCATTTGGGACAACCCGGATGTACCTTGTGATAATCATGCTAAGTGAAATAAGCCAGACAGAAAAAGTTGAAAATCGCATGATATTGCTTATATGTAGGATATAAACCTAAAAGCAACAAATGAACAGGACAAACAGAGACTCAGGGACATGGACAATGTACTAGTGGTTACCAATGGGTAGGGGGTGGAGGAGGAGGGGAGAGTTAGACAGGGTAAAGGGGATCAATATATGGTAACTGAAGGAAAATGGTTTCTGGGTGGTAACCACACAATAGAATATATAGTTGTCAAATTACAATGTACACCTGAAAATTATATAATTGTATTAATCAATGTTACTCCAATAAACTTAAAAAAAGAAAAATGAATTGAGCGCAAGAAAACTGTCAAATACAGAGTTTAAAATGTTGGTTATGAGCATGTTCAATGAGCTTTGGGAACGAATAGATGATCTCAGTGCAAACTTCAACAGAGAGATAGCTAGCATTAAAAAAAAAACATAGAAACCATTAATAATGTCAGAAATTAAAACTGCAATAACTGAAATGAATAGGGAAGAGAGAATCAACAATAGATTAGCTGAAGCAGAGGACAAAAACAAACAGTATAGAGTCTAAAAAATCAATACAAAATATTAAAGATATCAAGAGTTGATTTTTGGAAAAGACAAAATAGTTAACACTTTAAACAGACTTATTAATAGAAAAAGAGAGAGGACCTTAATAAGTAAATCAGAAGTGAAAGAGAAAAGTGACAACAGATACCACAGAAATACAAAGTTGTCTAAGAAAATGTTTTGAGCAAGTAAATGCTATTAAATTGGACCGTCTGGAAGATATGAATACTTTCCTACAAACATACAACTATCCAAGAGTGAGTCACAAAGAGAAAACCTAAACCAAAATCAAATCAGTAATCATAGAGCTCTCAGAAAACAAAAAGACCAGACTAGATGGCTTCACATATAAATTTTAAAAATATTTAAGAAGATTTAACACATTTTCTACTTAAACTATTACAAGAGAAGAGAAGGCTGCTATGGTTATTTTATGAGGTCACCACTACCTTTATTGAAAAAACAGGAAATGAAATAAGAATAAAAATAATAGATTTATAGCCCTGATAAATGTAAATGCAAAAATTCTAACCAAAATATTAAGTTAAATTCAGCAATATATTAAAAAGATCATACACCATGACAAGGAAGATTTAGGTCTGGAATGCAAGATTGTTTCAATAACCACGAATCAATGAATCTGATACACCACATTAACAAATTGAAAGATAAACATGATGTGATCAATAGATGCAGGAAAAGCATTCGGCAACATGCAACATTAAGTTATGATAACAACTCTCAGAAAAGTGGGAGTAGAGGGAACATATGTCAACATAATAAAAACCATATAAGACAAACCAATGGCTAACATCATACTCAATGGGAAAGGCTTATAGCATTTTCCTTAAGATCAGAAACAACACAAGGATTTCCGCTTTCACCACTTTTATTCAACACAGTATTTGAAGTCCTAGCTATAGCAATCAGCCAAGAAGTAGAAATAAAAGGTATTCATATTGGTAAGAAAGGAATAAAACTTATTATTTGCAAATAACATAATACTAAATATACCTAGAGAACCCTAAAGATTTGAACAAAGAAACTGTGAGAACTGATAAATGAATTCAGAAAAGTGGCAGGATATAAAATTAATGTTCAGAAATTGGTTACATATATATACACTAATAATGACTATCAGAAAGAGGAATTTAAAAAACAAGCCTATTTACAATTGAATTGAAAACAATAAAATACATAGGAATAATTTAACAAAATTGGTAAATTTTTTTCTGTTTGAAAAGTTATAGGTCATTAAAAAAATTGAGAAAGAAACTAATAAAAGACAGCACATATTGTGCTCATGAATAGGAGGAATTAACACCATTAAAATGTTAAAAATACATACAGCAATCTATAGATTCAATGTAATCCCTATCAAAATACCAATGGCATTTTTCAGCAACCTAGAACAAATAATCCAAAAATTTATATGGGAATATAAAAGGTCTTGAATAGTCATTACTATGTTAAGAAAAGAGAACAATGTCAAAGATACTATGTTACCTGGTATCAAACAATAATCCAAGGCTATAGTAAACAAATCAGAAGAGTGCTGGCATAAAAACAGACACATAGATGAATGGAACAGAATAGAGAGTCCAGAAATAAGTCTAAGCCTATATGGTCATTTAATATATGACAAAGGAGTCAAGAATATACAATGGTGTAAAGTTGGTCTATTCAATAATTGACGTTGAGAAAACTGGACAAATACATGCAAAAAATGAAACTAGACCACCTTCTTACACTGTCTACAAGAATAAACTGAAAAAAATTAAAGACTTGAATGTAAGACCCAAAATCATGAACTTACAGAAGAAAACATAGGCAGAAAATTCTCTGACATTGCTCTTAGTAATATTATTTTTTCTAATATAACTCCTTGGGCAAGGGAGTCAAAAGAAAAAAAATAAACAAATCAAATTATGTCAATCTAAAAATTTTATGAATAACGAAGGAAACCATCAACAAAACGAAAAAAAAAAAACCCTATAGAACGATAGAAGATATTTGCCCATTGTACATCTGATAAGAAATTAATATTCAAAATTTATATATAACTCATTCTACTCAAAATAAAAAAAAAAACAATCTAATTAAAAAATAAACAGAAGGTCTGAATAGGTATTGCTCAAAAAAGAACATACAGATGACCAATGGACATATGAAAAGATGCTCAAGGTCACCCATCATCAAAGAGATATAAATTAAAACCACAATGTAATATCATCTTACACCTATCAGAATGGCTGTCATCAATAAGTCAAAAACAACACATGTTTGTGAAACTATGGAGAAAAGGGACCTTTCATGCAAGTTTTGTAGTATTGCAAATCAATGCAACCACTACAAAAAACATGGTGGTTTCTCAAAAAAAATTAAGAAACAATTACCTTTTGACCCAGCCATTGCACTTGTGGGTATTTATTTAAAACGAACAAACAAACAAAAAACACTCTAGTTTGTAAAGATCTACACCACCCTTATGTTCATGGCAGTGCTATTCACAATAGTCAAGACATGGAAGCAACCTAAGTGCCCATCAAGAGACAATTGGATAAAGTAGTGGTAGATATATACAATGGCATATTACTCAGTCGTAAAAAATAAAATATTGTCATTTGTGACAACATTTTGGACCTAGTGGTTACTGTACTGAATGAAATAAGTCAAACAGAGAAACATAAATACCGTATGATTTCACTTATATGTGAATCTAGGATCAAAAGAAATGAACAAACTAAACTAAAACAGACTCAGATATGGAGGGCAATCTATCGATTGCTAGAGAGGAAAGAATGGCTTGGGGGGCCATGTGAGAAAGGTGAGGGATGAAGAAGTACAAATTAGTAGTTACACAACAGTCATGGGGATATAGAGTACAGCATAGAGAATATAGTCGATATTATTGTAATAATTGTGTGTAGTGCCAGATGGATGCCAGAGTAATTGGGGGATCACTTTATAAATTATATAAATTTCTAAACATTGAATTCAATATAAAATAAAATATAAAAGAAGTCAAAATATATAAAGAACTCATACAACTCAACACCAGTTAAACAAATAATCCAAGTAATAAATGAGAAGAGGACCTGAATAGGCATCTCTCTAAAGGAGAAATACAGATGACCAATAGGCATAAAAAATGCTCAAGGTCACTAATCATCAGAGAAATGCAAATGAAAGCCTCAATCAGATATTATCTTACACTTAATAAAATTGATAACAAATCAGAAAACAAGAAGTATTTACGAGAATGTGAAGAAAAGGAAACTCATGTACTGTTGGTCAGATTGCAAATTGGAAACACTGTGGAGGATTCTCTAAAAAATTAAAAATAAAACTACTTATCACCCAGCAACTCAACTTCTGGCTATTTATCCAAAGAAAACCAAAATGCTAATTCATGAAGATCTATGCACCCCTATGTCCATGGCAGTGCTATTTACGATAGCCAAGATATAGAAGCAACCTAAGTGCCCATCAGTAGAAGATTGGATAAAAAAATTATGGTACATTTTTACAATGGAATCTTACTCAGCAATAAATAAAATAAAACTTTAACATTTGTGACATTTTCTACCTAGAGGTTACTATGCTGAGCAAAATAAGACAAAGAAACATAAGTACAATAGAATTTCACTTATATGTGGAATCTAAGGAGCAAAAGAAATGAAAAAATTAAATGGAAACAAACTCACAGATACAGTGTCATGATTGCTAGAGGGGTGAGGTGTGTGGCACTGTATGAATAAGGCTAAGGAATGAAGTACAAATTAGTTGTTACACAACAGTCAGGGAGATGTAGAGTATAGCATACGGAATATCATCAATATTATTGTAATAGTTTTATGTAGTGTCACATGAGTGCTAGAGTAGTCAGGAAATCACTTTATAAATTATATTATCATCTAACCATTATACTATATATCAGAAGCTAATATAAAATAAAATTTAAAAGTAAACAATCTATAGTAATTCATACAACTCAACATAATAAAATAAAAAAGCTAAGTAACAAATGAACAGTAGACCTGAATAGACATCTCTGCAAAGAAGACATACAGATAGCCAAGAGACATGAAAATATGCTCAAGGTCACTAATTCTGAGAGAAATGAAAATTAAAACCTCAATCTGATACCACCTCACACTTGTGAGAATTGTTATTATCAATAAAACAGAAAAAATGAAGAAGTTGAGAGAACATGAATAAAAGGGAATTCTGATGTACTGTTGGTGAGACTGCAAATTTGTGCAGCTACTATGGGAAAAGTTTGGAGGTTCCTCAAAAAATTAAACGTAAAACTACTTATAACCCAACAATTCCACTCTTGGGTATTCATCAAAACAAATACAAAAACAAAGACAAAAACAAAAACAAAAACAAAAAAACAAAAATTGAGACGCTCTATACACCCCTATGTCCAAGGCAGCACTATTTACAAAAGCCGAGATATGGAAGCAACCTAAGTGCCTACCAGTAGACAACTAGATTAAGTCATGGTACATATACAGAATGAAATGTTACTCAGCCATAAAAAATGAAATCTTACCACTTGTGACAATAGTTTAAACCTAGATTGTACTATGCTAAGTACCATAAAGTAGGAGAAAGCCAAAAGTCATATGATTTCATTGTTATGTGGAATTTGAAGACAAAACAAAGAAACAAACAAAGTGGAAACTAACTCATAGGTACAGAGACCAAACTGGTGATTGCCAGATGGGAGTGAGCACTGGGGGACTGGGTAAAAATGGAAATGGATTAAGAGGTCCTAGATGGCAGTTACAAAATAGTCATGATATGTAAAGTATGGCATGGGAAAAATAGTCAATAATACTGTAATAGCTAAGTATGAGGCCAGGTGGATACTAGATTTTTTGAGAGATCATTTCATACATTATATAAATGTTTAAACGCTATGCTGTGTACCTAAAACTAACATAAAATAATATTGAATGTCAACTCTAATTGAAAAATAAAAATTAAAAAAATAAAGTAATTGTTGATTTTAAAAAATATATTGATGCCAGGGCTAAACCTCAGGCCACTCAACAAAAAGCTTAAGGCACACAGAAGCCATTCACTATCCACTTGTGGACTGTAGAACTTTGATAGTTTTTTTTTTTTTTTTTTTTTCAGAAAGACTACAGCACTGATGAATGCTGGCTGGCTACTGCAAAATGGTCCTCTAGCGGCATATGAGTTTGGTATGTCAGGGTAGGGTGAGTGGTGTTCACCAGGCCAGTGCAGATTCAGATTTGGCCATATCAAAGGAGGGCTTAACAGTGGTACACTGGTAGCTATCCTTCCAACCCTTGTCCTGAAGCCACACAACTCAGATTCCTCCATATGTCTCTGACAACCCCGAGTCACCATCTCTCTACCAGAGTCCAGGGTGAGTTCCTGTGAGTCAGCGAATCTGCGTACAGGCCCTTCAAGAGGATACTGGGTTTCCAGCTGCCCTCCATCTCTCCCAGATGGAATGAATACCTGCTGTTTTTCACAGCCAGATGTTATGAGGGCTTCTCTTTCTATTCCTGGTGTTCTGAGATAGGACCCCTCACTCCTCAGTGGGAGATCTCAGTGTCCAAGATATCCCTCCTGATTCTCAACCACCACATGTGGGTGCAGGGCCAGGCTGTATTACCTCTCCATCCCTCCTACCAGTCTTGATGTGGCTTCTTCTTTATATCCTTAGTTATAGGACTGTTCAGTTAGAGTTCAAATGATTCTCCAGGTTGATTGTTCTATAATCAGTTATAATTTATAGGTGCTTTTGCAATGTACTTCAGGGTGGATATACCTTTACAGATAAACAGCTTTAAATCTGTGGGGTAAATATCTAGAAAAAGGATTGCTGGGTCACATGGTAATTTTATTCTTAGTTTTTCAAGGAAACTCCATATTGTTTTCCACAGTGGCTGTACCAATTTACATTCCCAACAGCAGTGTATGAGGGTTTCTTTTTCTCACAACCTCTCCAACATTTATTTGTTCTATTGATGACAGCCATTCTAAGATGTGTGAGATTGTATCTCATTGTGGTTTTGATTTGCATTTTTTTCATAATGAGTGAAGTTGAGCATCTTTTCATATGTGTGTTGGGTTTTGTATGTCTTCTTGGAAGAAGCACCTGTGCAAGACCTCTGTCCTTTTTTAGCTGGATTGCTTGTGGTTTTAACTGAGCTTTATTATTATTTCACTTTCTCTCTTTTAGCATATCAGTTATATTTTTTTGAAAAATATTTTCTTTGTGCAGTTTCCTTAGTATTTGCAGTATACATTTATAGTCAATCTAAGCCCACTTTCAAATAACGCTATACCAGTAGTGTACTTTATAATAAGAAAATAATTATAATATTTCTCTGCCATCTTTTGTATTATGAATGCTATTGTTTTCACTTACATATAAGAACATATTAGTATATATCTGATATATACATAAATATATATAAAATAATACATCATTGCTATTATTACTTTGAATACTTTGATATCTGCTAGATCATTTAATAATAAAAATAAATGTTTTTATGTAACCATTCTGTTTCTTTATTGAATGCTTTTCAAAAATGTTTTTCAAGTTTTACATGTGTAGCATTTTCTTTTCTCTACAGAATGCATTTTAACATTTCTTTGAAAGCAGGTCTCTTGGCAATAATTTTCTCAATTTTTTTTGTAAAACTCCATTTCTCCTTCAATTTCAAGGTCCAAAATTCTAGGCTGCTGTGTTTATTTCTTCTTTCAATCATTTAAGTAATTTTCTCTATGCTCTTCTGCTTTGCATGTTTTCTGAGGAGAAGTCTGGTGTAATTCTGTCCAATTTTTAGCTCCTTGTGTTTGTATCATTTATTCTGCTTGGTGTTCACTGAGCTTCTTAGACCTGTGGTTGGTATACAAATAATTCTTTACTTTCTTTCTTATTTTTTCTTCTCTTTCTGCTGTTCCCATTTTGCATTCTTTATATCTTTAGTAGTTTCCCACAATTTTTTGATTTTTTAAAGTTTTGCCTTTTTAACTTTTGAGAATCTTGTTGATATATTTTCTAGCTCAGAAATTCTTTCCTCAGCTATTTCTAGTCTAGTAATAAACCATTTTTAAGAATTTTGCATATATATTGCTGTTGCTTTTTAATCTCTGTCATTTATTTATTGTCTTTTATTTAAATTATTGTGGCAACATTGGTTAACAAAATCAAATAGGTTTTAAGCACACAATTCAATAATATATCATAAGTATATTGCATTCTGTGTTCACCATCCAAAGTTAAATTTCCTTCCATCACCAAATATTTGACCTCTCTTACTTCTATCTACGTCCCCCATCTTCCCTTCCCTCTGGTAAGAACTAATCCACTGTCCATGCTCATGAGACTCTCTTTTTTGTCATGTTTGTTTGTTAGTTGAAGTGTTATATTTCACATATAAGTGAAATCATTTGGTTCTCAACTTTTTCTGTCTGACTTATTTTGTTAAGCATGACAATCTCAAGATCCATCCATGTTGTTACACATGGCAGTTTTTCATCTTTTCTTATGGTTGAGTAATATTCGATTGTATATATGTACCACATCTTCCTTATCCAATCATGTATAGAGGGATACTTCAGTTGCTTTTTTGTCCTGGCCACCTTGAATAATGTTGATATATACATCAGGTGCATACATCTATAAGGATAAGTGTTTTCAAGTTTTTTAGGTAAATATTCAGAAGAGGGATTGTTAGGTTATGTAGTAATTCTATTCTCAGTTTTTTTATGAACCTCTATAGTGTTTTCCATAGTGGCTGTACTAATTTATATTCCCACCAGCAATGTATGAGGGTTCCCTTTTCTCCGCAATGTCTCTGACACTTATTATTCCTTGTCCTATTGATGACAGCCATTCCAACAGGTGTGAGATGGTATCTTTTTGCAGATTTGATTTACATTTTCCAAATAGCTAGTGAAGGTTAGCATTTTCTCATATATATTTTAGCCATTTGTATGTCTTCTTGAGAGAGGTGTCTGTTCAGTTTAGAACCTATGTTTTCTTCTATGTAATTTATTGTTTCAGGTCACCTATTCAGGTCTTTGATCATTTTGAGTTAATTTTGGTGTATGGTGATAGAGCAGCCCAGTTTCATTCTTCTGCATGTGACTTTCCAATTTTCCCAGCATAATTTTTTAAGAGGCATTCCTTTCTCCATTGTGTATATGAACAAATAATTTTTGACATAAGAGTCTACCATTTACTGTTGATTCTTTTTAGGAATTTCTACCTTTGCTTACATGACCCATCTGCCTCTGCAGGCAATTCTTGTATTTATTAGAGACCTTACCTTATTTATTAATTATACTTGTTTTACAATCCTGGTTTAATAATTTCAACATCCCCACCACATACCGTTTTGATGTTTGTTATGACTTTTCAATTTTATTTGCCTTTAGTATGCCTTATAGTTTTTTCTTCTTTTGGTAGCTAAACAGTATGAGCTAGAATACAAAGAACTTTATCAATGTGAAGGTGAGGTGAGTGGGTAGTGGATTTGTTTTACAATTCTATGATTTGGTCTCTATCTCTTAAAGAGCTGGAACCTGTAAACTATGAACTTTACAAGTTTTTTTTTTTTTTTTTTTTCATTTTGTTCTCCCCCTGGGAAACAACAGTATGTCTAGAATGGGTAGGAGTTAACTATTTTCCTTCTTGCTTGGCAAAGGTTAGAGCTAAATGAAGTTTGGAAGTCCCTATTTCCCCAAGTCAGACAGGTTCATAATGGCTTATATGTTAGGGTCTATTTCTCCTGAAGGCAGGCCTTAGTAAGAAAAACAGAGTGTTCTGGGCTATTTTAAATTTTTTTCTTTTTTTTCTTCTCCCTGCTAGAGTATGATTGTATTTTTCTCTGGAATTTACTGTTGTATCCTAGTTGAGCCCCTGGGGATAAAACTCACAAAAGTGTGGCCACCCCCGTAAGTTCTGGATTTTCCTAGAGTTTTTACCTCTGAGATGCCCATGCTGAGACTCTGCAATTAGTCAATTATTGTTCAGTTTTCCTTACCTCAAAACTAGTTCCTGCTACCATCTTATCTAGTGAGTCTCTGCTTTGGTAAGCTATAACTACCTATATTTACCTCCATCTCCAATCTCAGAACTCATGGTTTGCTCAATGTCTTTCATCTTCTTATGGATTTAAGAAGATTTATTAATATTTCAGCCTGTTTGGCCTTTTTATTATTTGAACAAAGAGTAGCTTCCAGGTTTTTTATATGAGGAAATAAAAATTAGGAGTCTGTGTATTTTGTTAATCTTTGGCAGAGATGATTATCTGAAAATCCATGTTCACTAAGTTTTCAATGGTCTAGTTTTGAAAAGATAAAAGATTTTCTTGTAGATATTAAAAAAAAATCCCTGAGCAGAGCTGGGCTTCGTGTATTGAGGCCACTGGGTTAAATCCTTCTTTAGAGCACAAAACACATGTGTCTTGAGAAAGGAAACGAGATTCTTTATTTGCTGGGATGGGCAGGATTGTTGGAGAAAATTTGTACAAAAATAGAAATACATTTTAATTCATGGTTTAAAACTGCCTGAAGAGGCACATGGATACACCTGTGGACGTTCAAGATAGAAATTCAGAGGAACTTGATATGTGATACTATGGAGCCTGCCACCTGTGTCTCAGGACAGAAATTTCCTCTGTGAGCCACCACGTCTGAGTGTGGTGATCATGTGTTCAATCAGGGAAGTACTGAATGGGCCAATCAGAGCAGTGAAGCCTCCCAGAGCACTCTACATTCCCCGAGAGCACCATGGCATGGGATGTTAATGGAGAACTGCATCCTTCCCTAGGAGACACCAAAGCCGTGGACGTGGCACCCAGCCAGGATATTTGTGTGTTCTAAGGAAAGAATCAGGAGTCTGGAAGATGAACAATAATAGTGAGCTATTCTGTGTATTTTTTTTTTTTTAGTTTCTGTGTTTAGTCTAAAGAGATTTTTAATTAAATCACACAGCTCTTTACAAGAATAATCATATTTGCTTATTTTGAAGTGACACTTTTCACACCTTCCTAAATCTCACATGTAATTGGTGATACAAATAGAAAACTAATGAACAGGACAGTGTTTAAGCAGAGTGTCTTAAAAACATTTATTATTTTTTTGTGTCTTACCTCTCTCTTGACCTGATTTAGACAGATGCTAGGACAAAAATACTCACTCACTTATCTAACTCTCAGCTAAGACCAGGGTACTTGGCATTAAAAATGTTAGGTCTCAGACTTTAAATTTAGAATGAATCACTCGAAAGAGTTGGGAATGTGCATAGTCACTAAGAAATTGGCATAAGAAAAATAAATAAGAATTTATTGCAACAATAAAAAATTCACCAGGACCTCAGAGGAGCCCATCATGTGGTGCTGGTATTGTAAAGGCCACACAATAGGGACAACTGTGCTGCCATCACACAAATTATTCTTAGGAGCCTGTTGAAATTTGCTTATGGTTATGGAATGTTCAGATCTGACTGGCTACAATTTCTGGAGATTCTATAATCTTCTAACTATTTTTAATATAATAATTTCTGCTTAAATTATACTGATATTATTTCTGTTAAGGAATCCTTTACTTCAGCTAAGTACCTTAGCTAATCATTTTCTAGTTCCCATTGTAATTCAGTTGAGAAGCCTTGCTGGAAAATGCTAGTAAATAGCTGGTCATTGATATTAAGCAGTAAACGTCTTTTTTTCCTTCAAAATTTGAAATTTAATTTATACAATATGAGGGACATCTCTAAGAGCAAGCAAACCGTCCTTTTCAAAATAATGCTATATAATTATACTGTGTCTTGTGATGAGAATGTGCCCTATCACATATTAGGACATAATCAAGTCTTTCTCATCTGACATTTCAAAATCAAATTTTATTCTGCTACTAAAGAAATCTCTAAATATTCATTTGGTTTTAGTTTTAAAATATCCAAATTCATATCATCTCATATAAAATGGCATCTATTATTTTAGAAAATAATAATCATTTTGTATCTTAATCCATCAGTAATCCATCAATATGAATTAGATAATTCAGGGCTTCTTACATCCTCATTATATTTTCTTTATTTCCATGTGTCCACGGAGAATAAAGAACATAGCAGAATATTTTCCTAGACAGTTATGACCCTCCATCCATATTATATAAGTGTACAGATAACCTGAGAGTGATGGCAGGGTCTCTGTAGGCTGGAACTGAGTAGGTTTACCTATTAAAGATGTTGGTGCTAAGAGGGTCACTCCAAGCCAACTCTCAAAAGCTTGTTGAGTAGAATTATGAGAATAGTAACTGGAGAAGAAAATGGCCACAACAGTAATTATGTTATAAAAGGGCAAGAGTAGCAACATGGGATATAAACTTAGTGTTTTGAGGGATGATTGGGCAACAGCTAAGATAAATTTATCTGCACTAATTAGGATTCAATGTGCTTGAATCCTTTTATAAACTGACTCTCGTTCTTATATAGTCCATTTTTTTTTATTTTGCCAATCATAATGATTTATTCTACAGGTTGAATTGCCATGTAAATAAATTACTTATTCAGGATTCATCCACATATTTCCAGGGCCCCTCTTATGAAAGACATTCACTTGTTGTATTTTTTTTATAGTGTAGTAAAGACTTCTAATTTCCTGCAGAGCCCTCTGCCTAATATCTATATTTATCATCTCTTCTGTAAATCAAGATATAGAAGAACCAGTATGCATCAGTTAAGAGAAAACTATAGTAGAAATAAAACAAATGCATACTTTCAAATGAACCAAGCAGTGATATAATATTCAGTCATCTTTTATCATTTTTTAGCCATTTGTGTGCTATATGAAGTATACTATAATTATTGTAGTGAATGATTACATAAAGTTTGGCAGTTTTCATTTTTATTTCTACATATTAGTAAAACCTTATCAGCCTCACGTTAAAGTAAAATATAAGCCTTTTTGTGCACATTGAAATATTACCACAAATAAAAAAAACAGTAGTTGGGAAAATACAATTATTTTGTCAAATCTCAACTACTTTAATACTCTAGATCATTTTCAGCCTTTGATCTCATCCTGGAAGTATGTTTTTCCTAGTGACTATACATCTTGTGGTGCCCTCCCTGTGAGGTTGCAGGACCAATGTGACTGTGTTTACATTTTTACACAGTGTATTCTCTGAATCACTCTCCTCAAGGCCCCCATCACCTCCTTGTTTCTCAGACTGTAGATGACGGGGTTGAGCACTGGGGTCAGAATGGTGTAGAAGACAGCTAGTACCATGTCTTCTGTTGGAGATCGCAGGGATCTCGAGCGTAGGTAAGTGTAAGCAAAGGGTGCATAGAAAAAAGTCACCACGGTGAGGTGTGTACTGCAGGTCCAGTAGGCCTTCTTCCTTCCTGCCTCTGAGTGCATGCTGAGAACGGCAAGGAGAACTAGACCATAAGAACACACAATAGCTATGAAAGGCAACACAAGAAAAAAGATGGTGCTTGCAAACACTGTACACTCATAGAGCCAGGTGTTCATGCAGGCCAGAATCATCATGGCTGGGACATCACAGAAGAAATGGTTGATGGCCCTGGATCGACAATAGGGAATATGGAGAATGTATGCAGTGTGAGCACAGGAGTTGATAGTGCCCATCATCCAAGACCCTGCTATCATCAGCACACACACTCTTTTACTCATCCGGGTGGGATAGTGAAGAGGAAAGCAAATGGCCACATAGCGATCATAGGCCATGCATGCCAATAACAGAGCTTCTGCACCTCCTAAAGTCAAGAAGAAGAAGCTCTGAACCCCACACCCAATGAACGAGATAGACTTGTTCCCCAGCAGGTAGTTGAAAGCCATTTTGGGGACAGTGGTAGAGACGTAGTTCAGATCAATGAGGGACAGCTGGCTGAGGAGGACATACATGGGGGTGTGGAGTTGGGCATCCAGCACAATGAGGAGGACCATAGACATGTTACCAAGCAGAGCCATCAGAAACATGAGCACAATTAGAGATAGGAAGAAGAGCCCAATTTTTGATGGCGGGAGCAGCCCCAATAAGAAGAAATCAGTTGATGTTTGGTTGTAATTCTCCATTCATTGGCTTTCCTGAAAGAGACAAAGGCACGAGTGCATTGTAAATAAAGAAATGTAAACTGTGTATTAGTTTTTTACTTACTGCTTTTAATGTAACTCTAAATATTTCAGTAAAAGCTCAGTTCCTTAGATAAATAATCAAAGTTTCTTATTTTGAAAAACAAAATGAATCCCATTCTGTTATCCAAAGTCATAAGGTCATGTGGTATGTATTTACATCCAAGTCTTTTTTAATAGTACATGAAATAATGAAAGGAAAATATCTCTACCAACTTGAATAGGATATGATTGTCTGCCTTTCATAAATTTATATATCATAAATTGCAAATATTTTAATTAAACATTAGCATAATTCTTATGCCAAGACTGAGCACAAATGGATATCATTTTAAATGAATAAGGGTTTGGTCCATTGTACTAATGAAATAAATAATACACAGAAGGTGACATTTTTTCCTATATTCAGGATTTTATTTTTTGCTTCTCATTTTAAATATAATTGTAACATTTTTTCCTCACATTGGGAAGCTAGATTAGCTCTTTGATATGAATATGTTAATGTTGTTGAGTAAACCTTCCTGACAGTCAGTTGTCAGTAAGTGGCATGGGCTAAGAAAAAAAACAGTGTGTATTCCCTAATGCTATTGGACACAAGTTAATAGTTTGGATTATTGGATTCTTCTATCATTGTCATTTTTATCCTTCCATTTCAATTGCTCATTCTTTCATGGAAGGAAGACCCTTCTCCAGATCTCCTGTAAGCCATGCGCACTGCACCTGACATTATTCAGGGGCTCAAAATCATTAAATGTTAATTCTCTGAAGACTAAAAAATAAAGGAAGAAATGTCAGATGGAAGATTTTAACACATTTTAGATAAAGGGATTTAAATGAAAAAATGGTTACTCAATTAATGGGGAAAAGGTTTTGGCATTCCAATAAACCTTGGGGATGGGATGAAATTGTATTGCAAAGAAAAATCTACTGGTAGAAACATGTTGACATCACGCCAGATCGGTGGGCTTCCAATCATCCTGGTATGCCCAAAGCGAAAGGGTTCTTGGAAAGTCCTGGAAAAACTGCCATGAGCAAGTTACCATATGACTCATACAGAATTCTAAATCCATATATTCTGAGATTTTTGAAGAAGTCAAGAAAGAAGGGATTAAAATATACACAGAACAAAAAATCAAAAGAAATAAATGTAGACACAAATATTTTAAAATAAAATGTAACATCTTTAGAAATCTATAAAACATTAATCCACCAAAATGAGTGTTCTTGAAAACTTAAAAGATTAGCCAATATAAATGATTCATTCAAAACTTTGAAAAATAAATATCAAAAACTTGCAGGAAATTTGACGTAAACAGGCCAGTAGAAAAGGAAATTATAACAAGAAGGAGGAATGTAAAAAAGAAGAGATTGGTATTTAGAAAATTGATTAGGAGTACTTATGTATGATTAGGATATTTCTACCAGTGTGAACAAAAAAATATAAGGACTTAAATTATCATATTATTTCTAAGTATCAAACAATATGAGCCACCACTGACACAACATTCACAGAGTCCAGCGAACTAAATGAGAACCACTCTAATAACACATGCATGATATACTAACTGAGAAAAAGCAAACATTTTTTTTCTGAAAATATTCTTTGGTTTTCTGTAGAAGACACAGCACATTAGGCTGATATCAAGATATATTTACATTAGTCTGAATTATTTACCCTATTGCCAAGGCAGTGTTAGGAATAACTTTTACTATCGCTGCTCATCACTGGTTTTCTAAAAAAGACTTTCCAGGGAAAGATTTAACAGGTATTTATTATTACCATAGTATCACAGATGTCCAAAGAGGGTGAAGGATTTGAGGTGGTCATGGAAACAGCAGGTGACCCATCAGACCTGGTACTGCATCCATGGAGTGTGCAATTTTTATTTATACCTTTTTGACTAGGGCTTCACTAAAATAAAAGGATCAGCCTAGAAAGAATTCATTCATACCCATTAAATGTATATTTTAAAGAGAGGAGAATTATTGAATGGACAGGGAAACCACTGTTAGATTATTTTTATGAGTTTTTTTCTGCCTCAAGCCACTTAAATAACAATAACTAACTCATTTAAAGTTCATTTAAATGAAACTTTCATTTCCATTGATTACTTTTATTCACCTTAAAAATGTTGACACTTATGCATTAGAATTTTTTACAACATACAGGAGAAAACAGATAACAGCTGTCTAATGTTATACGCTGGGTGAGATAAAGGGTGTACCATGCTCCTGGGCAATTTCCTTCAATGTAAGGGAAGACTCAGACATGAATCTATTGCTGCTGGCATCCTGACAAGTGTCAGGAATTATGCCGACTTGACAGCAAGCTTCTGAGATTGGTATTACTCTCCATATTTGTAAAAGAATTGACTGATATTCAGAGAATTTAAGTGACTTTCCTTATATCACAAGCTAAAAACATATCCTTATCCTTTTCCATATGAGAGTTGGTGAATCAGAAATGTGAGGTTCATGTTTTAGCCACCCAAATCTATTTACACATGAATTCTCTAATCACACTAGGAAGTAGATAATAGAAAATGTATTTAATAAGCTATTCTATGCCCCAATAAAAATGTTTTAGAGTTTAAAGCTCTCGTATTTCACATCTCCCTAGAGACATGCTTCCTGGAGTCTCCTGCTCTTGCTGTGTTTTCACTGGTGTGCTGTAGCAATCCAAGAGTTCACACCAGCTTCTAGTAAGTGGATAATACATGCTTCACGGTATCACTTATATACATAATACCTCAGGGACTCTAACTGAAGTCAAATCATATGTTAATTTTAAACAAAAAGTGTCCCTATCTAAGAATTCATGGTTACCAAAGACCACCCCGCCCTGGCCATGTAACTCGGGCTGTGGACGTTCACATTCTATCCTCAGATGGTTTCCTAAGTTTGAAAGTGACACATATCGCTTTTCTGTAACTACTTTCTTCGCATAGCTCCATTTTTCTTATGCCTTTCCTCAAAAGAGTAGAAGTATTGTATTGAGAAAAATTTCTCAGTTATAAGTTTATGTGTTTATTGTTGGTACAGATATTCAAAATGTACCTGCATTGTTACACAGTTTTTTTAAAAAAACACACAGTCTATGGTCATGCCACCCGGAATAAGCCTGATTCCATCTGATTTCGGATGCTGGTTAGTACTTGGATGGGAGACCACCTAGGAAGACCAGATGTAAAAAATAAAAAGTAAGGGATTGTAAGCTGACAAGGTTCTCACAATCTATGAGGTCAACCAAGGGTTGCTTCACCTAAAAAAAAAACAAAAAACAAAAAACAAAAAACAAAAAACAAAAAAAAAACCCCACCAAAACAAAAATTTACATTCATTTTTCAAAACTACACAGCAACCCCATAGATAACTGTTCGAGAATTCCTGTTTTCTGATTCTCTGTGTAGAGTTGTGTCCCAAATAAAAATCAATTTCAAAATTTTGCTTATTTTCTTTCACGTGTGACTTTGCAGAACAGCAGTAATCCTTACCAGAAATTCGTCTGTTACTGTGTCTTATTAGGAATGTGGCACTGATCTGGTGAATTTTACTCTCTGAGCTTGTCTGTTGCTTGCAAATGAACAGATACAAAATTATTAAATGAGAAACTACATGGTGAGTGCTAAGTCCATCTAATATATAAATTATCAGTTAAGCAAGTGGTTCTTAACTGAGAGGTGAATCGGCCCTCTCTCTAGGGTACTTTGGGCAATGTCTAGAGATGTGTTTGGCTGTCACTATGCCGTATAGTGGGTGCCGCTAAACATTACATAGTGCACAGGACAATCAGAGACAAAGAACTATCAGGCCCAAAGTTCAGTTTTGTTTTAAAAAAAAACCTCTAAATTAATATAGCTTTGATCTTATTAGTTTTTATCTTTGTCTTTAACATTTGCACATTGTCTTCTACTAAGACTATGCAATGATAAAGTGTTATTATTTTTTTATGCTCCTATTTGAGTCACAAGAGCAGTGCCAGGTTGCCTGCGTTGCCATCATGCGTCCATTCTCTGGGCGTTCAGTGAGTGCATAAGGCCGACAGCAGTGAATAGTCAGCACTGAGCTAACGCCCCGGGCACCCTGTGACCACTGGCCCTAACTGGCACAACTGCACTCGGGAAACCACATCCTCTAGGGTCTTTACTGAAGATGGCTCCAGGTGTCACCTTGACCTTCTGGGTCAGCTGTGCAGCCAGTTGATTCAGTTCCCACCTATGTGAGCACTGCATAAGCTCAAAACATTTTAATAACTCTCAGTCTACCCCTCAATTCATTTCTCTTCCATTTTAGACATCTTGTCTACAAATTAACTTGGAAAACAAACTAAACAAATGACAAACTGTTGTCTGTGCTGGTACTCTAGGCACTTTTCCCCCACATGGTATAAAAAGCAGCCATCCTGCCACCCACCTCTAATCTAATTCTGAGCTCTACTTGCTTTTAAATTGAATCCTGGAATGCAGCGACATGCCTTCCAGATATGCAAGCACACCAACAAAAGGGTAATTTAAAGCGTAACTAAAATGTGTATTCTTGTGTGGACACTTCCACTACTTAGAGTAAAAAGTCCGGATTAAAGCATTACATCTACATTCTCTCATTTGCTGCCAACTTTCACTTTATGTCAGAGGTTCCGTAATGGGCACTAGCTTCATCATACTACTCACAAAACATAAGCATGAATATTTTTTAGTAATTAAAAGTATAGCATATAGTATGTGTAGAAACTTGAAAATTATTACTAAATAAAGTAGTAAGGTAGTATGATCAATATGATTGCAACATTATTATTAAAAGCCTATTTAAAAAGTTGTAAAAAAAAAAAAAAACCCTTCCCTTGGTCTTGGAAACCTCTCTTCTTCATTGTCTAATGTACTAAATCCTTCTTACACTTTAAGTCTCCTGTTAATCACATCCTGTTATATATGATTCTTTGGTCAGTCAGTACACACAAATTCCCCTGCTGTCTGTGGTTTCATCTTAGCTCCTCTGTTCTCTTATTTTCACATCGATCACCTGATATCATTATGTTACCAGTGTCTACATTTCATGAATGTGGCAGTCCTGAGAGAGGGCTTTGTGCTGTGCCCACAATTCAGGGAAGAAATTCCCATATAACATCAACACTTCACCATTTTTCACCTTTCATCTAGTGTATAATATTTGTGATCACAAAATATTTGATCAGAACTGAAGATATGTCTTAGATATAAATAAAACTTTGCCTTAAATATGTTCAGAAGTAGCCATTTAATTCTTTGAATTTTATTTCTAAATCTACATATAGCAATTTGATACACTGTAGAACAATAATGTAATTTTTCTTTTGAAGTCCTCTAGTTAATGAGATGTGAATTTATCAGTTTCTTATCTCTTTACTTAACAAAGGTGAATTCTTTACTAATTATAATTAAAATATTCCTAAAGCATTTGTGTGTTTCTTGATAAAAACACATATAGAAGCAGTGGGTCCCTGCCTTCCTAAATTCTGGGCAATGCCCTGCACATCTCTTGATCAAACTTCCATGAGTATATTCTAATGAAAGTGCAAACTTACCTCTCAAATCTATTCTTTTCATTTCAGATACATCCATGAAGACACATTGGCAGCCTTGACTCTAGGTTTCAATTCAGGGATGTTATTTCTAATACTGGTTGTTTGGTTGACGTTCATTGGAGAATGTCCTCTAAGACTAGGATAATGAAGAGAAAGTCATTAATAAAGCAGAGTGGCCTCAGGCTAGCCTGGGGGAGGGCCACAGAAAACTCCCAGTTTTCTCCCGGTCCTTGGAGAAAAAGCCAAATGTTATTTATATATTTTCTTTCTTTAATTTTTTAAATATTTATTTTGGTGACATTATTTAATAAAATTATATAGGTTTCAATAGAGAATTCAATAATATGTATTATGTACATTACATTGTATGTTCACCACCCAAAGTTAAATTTCCTTTCATCATCATATATTTGATCCCTTATATCTTTATCTACCTCTCCTCTCACTCCTCATCTCTGGTAAGCACTAAAGTGTGTTCTGTGTCCATGAGTCTCTGTTTTATACTGCTTATTTGTTGCTTCCAGTTTTATGCCTTACATATGAGTGAATCATATGGTTCTCAACTTTTTCTGTCTGACTTATTTTGCTTAGCATGATAATCTCAAGATCCATCCATGTTGTCGCAAATGAATATTATTTCATCTTTCCTTTTGGCTAAATAATATTCCATTGTATATATGTACCACATCTTCTTTATCCAGTCATCTATGGAAGGGCACTTAGGTAATCTCAAAATCTTGGTTATGGTGAATACTGCTGCTATGAACATCAGGGTGCAAATGTCTTTATGAATAATTGTTTCCTAGTTTTTGTGTAGATATCTAGAAGAGAGGTAGCTACTGAAAAAGCAACTAATATTCATTTTAACATTTTATTTTTTGAAAGAATTATTTTGTTGAGGTTGTCTACATTTTTATAATTTATATATTACTATCCACTAGTAATATATAGATATTACTAGATACACTGTGCCCACCCATACTAATTAATTGTGTACATTTTATTAAATTTACCAAAACTTCTATTAACATAAAATGGGATGAATTTTATTAGAAACATCATTTTACATATATATTTACATATTCACACATTTATATGCTACCTTCCTTTCAACAAATGCCTCAAATGAAAAAGAATCAAGTGCTCCAACAAAAAGATAGAGTGGCTGAATGAATAAGAAAACAAGATTCCTATATGTTTCTGACATCACTCCTGAGTTTTCTTAAATTTAATGAAACTTGTCTCGTGGCCTACCATGGGGTCTATCTTGGGAAATGTTTCATGCACTTTTGAACAAAAATGTATATTTGGCTACTTTGATGTGAAACACTAAAAATATTAGTAGAAGGAGACTGGAAAAATGCCATACATGCTCACTTGGCTCTTCCTCTTTTGAGACCATATCAAAATTGAGACGGAAACATGAAACAAAGAGCAAGAAAGTCACTTGGAGGTCTACACGAACAGAAGCCCTACAACCAGGGAGAGAAATAAGAAAACACCCTGCAATGGTTGAAGAGAGGAGGGGAGAAGAGGTGAGGCTGCCTTGTCCCAAGCGGCTGAGTGGGACAGAAGCTGTGGCAAGCAGCAGCTGTAGACACCTTTAAAGGGGCCATGTAAGCAACTGGACTTTCATGGTGATGGACTTTCTTGCTCTCAACATCAGTGCTAGGCAGGCTGCTCAGCTGATGCCAGGGACTTACAGGGGGGCACTGAGTTGTAGAAGAGAGTGCCAGAGGCAAGGATTTCTACCAGAAAGAAGTTCTGGCAGTATCCATTGCTCCCGTGTAGAACCCTCCAGCCTCCCAGTGCGTGGAAGCAGTGCCACCATAGCTGAGATATGAGCAAACTGGATAACAGAGGTCACTCCATCCAGAGGATTCCTGAAACTCTGCCTACCCCAACTCACAGCCCCACTCAAGGCACATTCAATTGTGTCCTTGGTGAGTCCTGTGCTACTTGCTAAGCAGCAGCAAGAGTTATGCTGTAGGCTGCTGATCTCGGCATCTGGCATGCCTTCTTGAGGCAACTATAAGCACAGCATCTGTGGATTGCTTGCTGAATCTTAACAGGCCACTCCAGAGGGGCACAAGCTGGGGCTAAACTTGACCCGCAGCTGAAACCCTCTCAGGACTATGTTGCTGAACACCTACCACA
The DNA here is from genome assembly GCA_028627145.1 of Eidolon dupreanum. Lineage (NCBI taxonomy): Eukaryota > Metazoa > Chordata > Mammalia > Chiroptera > Pteropodidae > Eidolon > Eidolon dupreanum. Next base: position 37,193,991 of record CM053515.1, read on the forward strand.
CAAAGTTATGATAATTAGACTTGGAGACTTAGGAGCTTTGCTTAGTACATAGAAACAGACTCAAAAAGGCAGACAAAATGGAAAGACAAAGAAGCAGAAACCATTTGAGAGAATAGAACAGAGATCCAGGAGTAATGGAGTCAAGCAATCTAATAGATGCAGAGTTCAGAACACTGGTTATATAGCCATTCAATGAAATTAAGAGAAATGTAGATAAATTCAGTAAGAATTTTAACAAAGAGTAAAAAAAAATCATAAAAATGGAAATGGAAATTATAAAAGGGAACCAGTCAGAAAGGAAGACTATATTATTCGAGATGAAGAGTATATTGGAGAGAATCAAGAGCATGGAGGAAGAAGAGGATTGAACCACTGATATATAGGATGGGGAAGACAAGGAAACCCAGCAGGAAAAAAGTAATCAAGAATATAATAATAATTTATGGAGCTTATGGGACAAAATTAAGAGTAACAAATCCATGTCATAGGGGTACCTGAAGAGGGAGGGGAAAATGTTGAATACATATTTGAAGAAATATTGATGGAAAACTTTCCTAACCTTGTAAAGGAAATAGACATAAAACCCCAGGAAGCTCAGAAAATTCCAAAATTCCAAGAATGCAAAGAGGCCCACATCAAGACACATCATAATTAAAATGCTAAAGCTTAAATACAAAGAGAAAATCTTAAAATCAGCAAGAGAAAAGCAATTAGTTCCCTACTTGGGAGCACCCATAAAACCGGCAGCTGATTTCTCAAAAGAGACTATGTAGGACAGAAGGGCTTGGCATAAAATATTCGATGTGATGAAAACACAGGATCTACAACTAAGAATTCTTTATCCAGCAAAGATATCATTTAGAGTAAAAGGGGAGATAAAGAACTACCCAGGCAAAAATAAGCTAAGGGAATTTATCAACACCAAGTCAATATTACAGGAAATGTAGCAGGGACTTCTTTAAGAAGAAAAACATCAAAAATAGGAACAAAGAATGGTAATAACTACTTCCTATTAACAAATACCTCAAATGGAAAAGAATTAAGTGCTCCAAGCAAAACATAGAATAAACCAAAAAGAACTTCTGGAGAAGATCACACTGCAAGAGATGAAAAATGAAATATCAAACTTGGGTAATAGTCGACCAAATGGAGGAAAATATCAGTGATATATAAGACAGAAATCTACAAATAAATCAGAAGAAAAGAGAAACCAAAGAATGAAAAATAATGAAACAGAAATACAAGAACTAGCTGATACCATCAGGAGAAGAAACAAGAATAATGGGCATTCTCGAAGAGGAAGAAAAGGACCAGGAATTAGAAAGCATTTTCAGACAAATAGTTAATGAGAATTTTCCAAATCTAAGGAATGAGCTGGAGCTTGGAATTCAAGAAGTTAACAGAATATCCAATTATCTCAACCCAAAAGGCCTTCACCAAGACCCAATGTATTAAAATTATCAAAAATAAACAATCAAGAAAGAATTCTCAGGGCAGTCGGGGAAAAGATGGTAACCTATAAAAAAAATGTGATTAACGTTGGACTTCTCAGCACAAACCTTACAAGCCAGAAAGAAATGAAATTGAATATTCAAACTATTAAATGAAAGGAACTAATATCCAAGAATAATGTACCCAGCAAAACTCTCCTTTAGATATGACAGAGAAATAAAGACCTTTCCAGACATACAAAAATTGAGGGAATTCTCTGCTACAAGGCCTGTATTACAGGAAATATTGAAAGAAGTCAGTTCACCTAAAACAAAATGAAAAAAAAAAAACATAACTAGTTTTAAGGTGAATAGCAGGCAAATAGAAACAGTGCAACCCTTACTAAGAATACAGCATTATAAGCTTAAACAATAAGAAGAGATTTGCTATAGCAAGGTAGTAATGAACGTTCAGCATACATAGGGACAAATTGAGACAACAATGACTGAAAAAGGGAGGATTCAAATCCAAATTTGCAAAGAGGAATGGAGATAAGGCACCTACAGAAGAAAATAGACAATACACACACACACACACACACACACACACACACACATATATGTGTGTATATATATATGTGTGTGTGTGTATATATATGTATGTATTCATATATTACAAATATATATATATTTATATTTGTAATTTATATTTGTATTTATATTTGTAATGGTAACCACACACCAATGATTCAGAATTGAAGTATATAACATAAAACAAGAAAGATCAGAAGGACAATCCATAAAACCCAACCAAAATAAAAACAGACACACAAATACAAGGAAGCAATGAAATACTGAGCTATGAGAAAGCAAAATATAAAAAGGTTATAGAAAAGCATCAGATTTCAATAATCACCCTAAATGTAAATGAACTGAACTCACCAATACAAAGGCAAAGAGTTGCAGATTGGATCAAAAAACAAAACTAAATCATATGCTGTCACCAGAAGACATATCTCAGTTCCAAAGACAATATAGACTCAAAGTGAAAGGGTGGAGAATGATATGTCAAGCATATGGCTTTCAGAGAAAAGCAGGACTAGTGATACTAATATCAGAAGAAATAGACTTCAAAATAAAAAGGTAAAGAAAGATACTGAGGGACACTTCATAATGATAAAGGGAATCATGCACCAAAGAGACATAACACTTATTAATATCTATGCTCCCAATCAGGGATCCCTGAATTATGTAAAGCAATTACTGACAGAACTAAAGGGAGAAACAGATTAAAACACTACCGTAGTAACAGACCTAAATATTTCAATGTCAGATATGGACAGATCATCCAAACAGAAAATTAATAAGGAAATAACATCTTTAAATGACTTATTAGATCAACTGAACCTAATTGACATTATAGAGCCTTTCACACCAAACCGGCTGCTTATACATTCTTCTCTAGTGCACATGGAACATTCTCAAGGATTGACCACACAGAGATAGCCTCAACAGATATAAGAGGGTTGAAATCATGCCAACCATATTCTCTGATCATAATGTCTTGAAACTAGAGATCAACTGCAGAAAGAAAGCAGGAATAACCACAAATACATGGAGATTAAACAATACGCTATTGAATAATGACTGAATCAGAGAAGAAATAAAAAGAGAGATCAAGAGATACACAGAGACAAATGATAATGATAGTACAACATATCAAAACTTTTGGGACATGGCAAAAGTGGTCATCAGGGGAAAGTTCATATGATTACCTGCCTATCTCAAAAAATAAGAATGAGCCCAAATAAACAACTTAACACTTCATCTTTAAAAAAAAACAGAAAATGAAGAACAAATGAAGCCTAAAGTCTGCAGAAGAAAAGATATAATCAAAATTAGAGTAGAAATAAAAGAAATTGAAAACAAACAAACAAAAAACAGTAGAAAAAAATAAATGCAACACAGAGCTGATACTTTGAGAAGGTTAATAAAATTGACAAACCCCTGACTAAACTCATTTAAAAAAAAAGAAAGAAACAACACAAATAAACAAAATCAAAGATGAATGTAGATAAATGATGACAGACAACACAGAAATACAAAGGATCTTATAGGAATACAATGAAAAATTATATAGTGCCAAATTTAATATCCTGGAAAAATGGACCAGTACTTAGAAAAATACAACCTTCCTAGACTGAATGAAGAAGAACTGTAAAAGCTAAATAGACCAATTAGCAGTATGGAAACTGAAATAATCATCAAAAACCTACTAAAAAATAAAAGTTTAGGAACAGATGGCTTCACCAGTGAATTCTATCAAACATTAAAAGAAGATTTGATACCTATTCTCAAATTCTCCCCCCTCAAAAAAATCAAAGAGAAGACAATACTTCCTAATTCATTTTATGAAGCCAATATTACACTGATACCAAAACTAGGTAACACAAAAAAGAAAGCCACAGACTGATATCTCTCATGATTACAGATGCAAAAATCCTAAACAAGATATAGAGAACAGAATACAGTAACATATTAAAAAGATCATACACCACGATCAAGTGGGCTTCATCTCAAGTACACAGGGATGGTTCAACATATGCAAATCGATTAATGAGATACACCACATGAACAAATTTGTAACATTTAGGTCCTAGAAAGTATTATACTGAGTGAAATAAGTCAGACAGAGAAAGGAAAATACCATATGATTTCATTTATATGCAGAATCCAAGGAACAAAAGAAATGAACAAAATAACTAAAATAGACTTACAGATACATAGAACAACGTGGTGATTGCTAGTGGGGCTTGGGGTAGGGAGTAGTATGAAAAAGATGAAAGGATGAAGTATGAATTGGTAGTTCCAAAACAATCATGGAGATATAGAATACAGCATAGGGAATATAATCAATATTATTGTAATAGTGTATAGTGCCAGATGGTGCCAGAGTAGTCGGGGGATAACTATATAAATAATAGAAATGTCTAAACATTGTACTTGAAGCTAATATAAATTAAATAAGAAACCTAAAATATTTAAAGAATTCATATAATGCAACACCAATAAAGCAAACAATCCAATTAACAAATGAGCCGAGGATCTAGATAAGCATCTCTAAAAGTGGACATACAGATAGCTGATGGACATATTAAAATATGTTCAAGGTCACTAATCATCTGAGAAATACGAATTAAAGGCACAAAGACATACCACCTCATCCCTGTTAGAATTGTTATCATTAATAATATTGGAAAACAAGAATTGTTTGAGAGAATCTAAAGAAAGGGGAACTCTTATGTGTAATTGGTGAGATTGCAAATTGGGGCAGCTACTGTGGAGAATAGTTGAGAGTTTCCTCAAAGAATTAAAAATAAAACTACTTGTGACCCAGCAATTCTACTTCTGGGTATTCATCCAAAGAAAAGCAGAACAATAATTCAGGAAGATCTATGCATCCCAATGTACACAGCAGAGCTATTCACAATAGCCACTATACGGAAGCTACCTAAGTGCCCCTCAGTAGACGACTGAATAAAGAAGTTGTGGTTCATATATATGATGAAATGTTACTCAGTGTTAAAAAAAATGTAAGCTTTCATTTGTGACAACATTTTGAACACAAAGGGTACAAGGCCATGTGACATTAATCAGACAGACAAAGCCAAATATATGATTTCACTTACATGTGGAATTTAAGAACAAAAGAAAGAAAGAAAATTAAAACAGACTCATAGATACAGAGAACAAATTGGTGATTGTCAGATGGGAGGGAGTGTCAGGGGGCTGAGTGAAAAGGGGGAAGAGATTAAGAAGTACAAATTGTCAGTTACAAAATAGTCACGGGATGTACAGTACATAATGGATAATATAGTCAATAATACTGTAACAACATTGCAAGGGGCCAGGTGGGCACTAGATTAATTTGAGGATCACTCCAGAAATTATGTAAATGTTTAACTGCTATGTTGTATATCTAAAACTAACACAAAATAATGTTAAACGTCAACTTTAATTAAAAGGTAAAAATTAAAAAAATAAAGTAATTGTTGATTTTAAAAATATATTGGTGCCAGTGCTGAACCAGAGGACACTCAGCAAAATACTTAAGGCATGCAGAGGCCATCGCCATCCACTTGTGGCCTGTAGAACTTTGATAATTTTTTCAAAAAGACTGCAGCACTGGTGAATGCCAGCTGCCTGCTGCTGAACTGTCCTCTGGGGACATGTGAGTTAGGTGAGTTGGGGGTTTCAGGGAGTTGCCAGTGTTGGGTGAGTGGTGTTCATCAGGTCAGTGCAGATTCAGATTTGGCCATGTCAAAGGAGGACTTAACAGTGGGATACTGACTGCTGTTCCTCTAGCCCTCGCCTTGAAGCCACACCATTCAGATTCCCCCCGTATGTCTCTGGCAATCCCCATGTCCGCATCCTTCCACCAGAGTCCAGGATGAGTGCCTGCAAGCGAGTGAGTCTGTATGTGGGCCTTTTCAGAGGATGCTGCTCTCCATCTCACCCAGATGGACTGAACCTCTGCTGGTTTTCACAGCTGGATATTATGGGGGCTCCTCTTCCTGGTCCTGGAGCTCTGGGCTGGGACTCCTTGCTCCTTAGTGGGTGATGTCAGCATCCAAAATATTCCTACTGATTCTCTATCACCACACATGAGTGTGGAGTTAGGCTATTTCACATCTTCATCCCTCCTACCAGTCTTGACATGGTTTCTTCTTTATATTCTTAGTTATAGGACTTTGTTTAGTTAGTCTTTAGATGGTTCTCCAGGATAATCATTCTATAATTTAGTTGTAATTTATAGGTGTTTGTAAATTGGGTTAATAAACTTTCTTATTCCTAGTTTACTGAGAGTTTTAAGTGTGAAGAGGTGCTGGATTTTGCTGAATGCTTTTTGTACATCTACTGCTATGATTATGTGATTTTACTTTTCAGTCTATTGATGTGATGGATTAAATTTATTAATTTTTGAAGGTTTAACAAGCCTCACAGGCTATTAACCTGGAGTTAATAGTCCTTGGTTGCAGTATATAATTATTTTTATATAATATTGCATCTATTTGTTATCAATATTTTGATTTTATATCTATGGCTATAAAAGATAATAATTGCATATTTCTCTTATTGTAATGCCTTTGTCTGCTTTTGGTATTAGGGTAGTTATAGCCCTATAGAAAGTGTTAGGAAGTATCCTTTTTATCATCTGAATGATAGTGTGTATAATTGGTGTAATTTCTTTCTTGAAAGTCTGATGTGATTTTAGTGAAGTGAAACAGGCCAGTAATTTCTGTTTTAAAAGGTTTTATTATTATTAATTAGATTTACTTAATAGGTCTAGGCCTATTCAGATTGTTCACTTCTTGTGTGAGTTTTGACACATTTTGTTTTTCAAGGAATTGGTCAATTTTATTTCCATCATTGCAATGGCTTTTATTTAAATTTACTGGAGTCACAGTTAATAATATCATATAGGGTCTCAGCATACAATTCAATAATACATTATGTATATTGCATTGTGTGTTCACCACACGAAGTCACATCTTCTTTGACCATATATTTGATCCTTTTATCCTTATCTAACTCTCTCTTCTCCCCTTTCCTTTGGAAACCACTACACTCTGGTCTGTGTCTATGAATTTCTGTTTTTCTTGTTCATTTGTTGCTTTCAATTTTACGTCCCACATATGAATAAAATCATAGTTCTCAATTTTTTTCTGTCTGACTTATTTTGCTTAGCATGATAATCTCCAGATCCATCCATGTTGTCACAAATGGCAGTATTTTATCTATTCTCATGGCTAACTAATATTTAGTTGTAAATGTACCACATCTTCTTTATCAAATCATCTGTGGAAGAGCACTGTGGTTATTTCCATATCTTAGCTACTATGAATAATTATGCGATAAACATCAGGGTGCATATATCTTTGTGGATAAATGTCTTTAAATTTGGGGAGTAGATACCTAGAAGAGGGATTGCTGGTTCGCATGGTAATTCCATTCTTTGATTTTTAAGGAACCTCCATACTGTGTTCCACAGTGGCTGTACTAATTGACACTCCTACCAGCAGCACATGAGGGTTTCTTTTTCCTCACAACCTCTTCAACCCTTGATATTACTTGAGCTGTTGATGATATCAAGATTCGACCACATCCTGAGACACAAAGATACCCTCAACAAATATGAGGGTTGAAATGATACCAACCCTATTCTCTGATCATAATACTTTGAAACTAGAGATCAACTGCAGAAAGAAAGGAGGAAGAACCACAAATATATAGAAATTAAACAACATACTACTGAAAAATGACTGAGTCAGAGAAGAAATAAAAGAGAGATCAAGAGATACATAGAAATGAATCAGAATGATTGTACAACATATCAAAACTTTGGGGACACAGCAAAAGTGTTCATAAGAGGAAAGTTCATATCATTAACTGCCTATCTCCAAAACCAATGATTAGCCCAAATAAATAACCTAACACTTCATCTTTAAAAACTAGAAAAGGAAGAAAAATGAAGCCTAAAGTCAGCAGAAGGAAAGAAATAATCAAAACTAGAGTGGAAATAAACGAAATAGAAAACAAAACAAAACAAAAAGATAGAAAAAATAAATGCAACAAAGAGTCGATTCTTTGAGAAGTTTAATAAAAAAGAGAAAAAGCACAAATAAACAAAATCAGGAACAAAGGAGGGGAAATTATGACTGACCCCGCAGAAATACAAAGGATCATGCAAGAATCCTATGAAAAAGTATATAACACCAAATTTAATAACCTAGAAGAAATGGACCAGTACTTAGAAAAATATAACCTTCCTAGACTGAATCAAGAAGAAGTGGAAAATCTAAAAAGACAGTCAGCAGTATGGAAACTGAAATGATCATCAAAAACCTACCAAAAAGTAAAAGTCAAGGACCTGATGGCTTCTCCAGTGAATTCTACGAAACATTCAGAGATTTGATATCCATTCTCCTCACATTATTCCAAAAAAATCAAAGAGGAGGCAATAGTTCTCAACTCATTTTATGAGGCCAATATTACTCTGATACCAAAACCTGGTAAAGATAACACAAAAAGAGAACACAGATGCAAAGTTCTAAATGAGATACTAGCAAACCGAATACGGCAAAATATTAAAAAGATTATACACCGTGATCAAGTGGGCTTCAGTCCAGAGGCACAGAGATAGTTTGACATATCCAAAACAATTAATGTGATACACTACATAAACAAATTAAAAAATAAGAATCATATAATCATATCAATAGATGCAGAAGAAGCCTTCGACAAGACACAGTATCCATTTATAATTGAAACACTTAATAAAATCAGTATAAAAGGAAAGTACCTTAACATAATAAAGGTCATATATGACAAACCCTCAGCCAACATTATACTTATGGGTGAAAAACTAAAAACCTTCTCTCTAAGATCTGGAACAAGGCAAGGCTGTCCACTATTGTCACTGTTATTAAATATAACATTGGAGGTCCTAGCAAGTGCAATCAAAGAAGAAAAAGATATCAAAGGCTTCCAAATATGAAACAAAGACATCAAACTGTCACTATTTGAGGATGACATGATTTTCTATATAGAAAACCCTAAAGACTCCACAAAGACACTACTAGAAACAATAAGCAAATACAGTAAAGTCTCTGGATATAAAATCAACATTCAAAAATCCATAGTGTTCCTGTACCCTAATAATGAAGTATCAGAAAAAGAAATGGAGAAAATAATTCTTCTTGCAAATGCAACAAAAAGGATAATACCTAGGAATAAGTTTAAGGAAATAAGTGAAGGACTTAAATAATGAAAACTATAAAACCCTATTAAAAGAAATCAAAGAAGATACAAAGAAATGGAAAGATATTCCATGTTCTTGGATCGGAAGAATCAACATAGTTAAAATGACCATATTAACTAAAGCATTATAGAGTTTTAATGCAATTCCCATCAAATTATCATCAATATTTTTTAAAGAAATATAACAAAAATCATCAGATTTGTATGGAAGCACAAAAGACCCCGAAATGCCAAAGCCATCCTGAGAAAAAAAAAAAACAAGGCTGGAGACATCACTCAGCCCAACTTCAAACTATACTACAAAGTGACAGTAATCAAAATGGCATAGTATTGGCAGCAAAACAGACACACGGACCAGTGGAACAGATTCGAGAGTCCAGAAGTAAACCCATATTTATATGGACAAATATTTTTTGACAAAGAAGCCAAAAACGTACAGTGGAGAAAGGAAAGCCTTTTCAATAAATGATGCTGGGAAAACTGGAAAGTCACCTGCAAAAGAATGAAACTAGATTGTTGTCTATCACCACACACCAAAATTAACTCAAAATGGATTATGGACCTGAATATAAGACCGGAATCAATAAAATGCATAGAAGAAAACATAGGAACTAAACTCAAGGACCTTAGACTTAAAGAAGATTTTATGAATTTGACCTCAAAGCAAAAGAAGTAAAAGCTAAAATAAATGAGTGAAACTACATCAAACTAAAAAGCTTCTGCTCAGCAAAAGAAATCATTGACAAGGTAAAGAGACAACCATCTGAATGAGAAAAAAATATTTGCAAGTAACGCCTCTGATAAGGACCTAATATCCAAAATATTCAAAGAACTCATGCAACTCAATAACAACAACAACAACAACAACAACAACAACAACAACAAAAACCAAATGATTTAATCAAAGAATGGGCACAGGACCTGAACAGACATTTCTCTGTAGCAGACATATAAATGGCCAACAGACATATGAAAACATGCTCAACATCCCTGGCCATTAGAAAAATGCAAATTGAAACTACAATGAGATACCATCTCACATCTGCTAGAATAGCTATAATCAACAGGACAAGTAATAACAAATGTTGGAGAGGATACAGAGAAAAAGGAACCCTCATTCATTATTGCTGGGACTGGTAATTAGTATAGCCATTATAGAAAACAGTATGGAGTTTCCTCAAAAAAACTAAGAATTGATCTACCATATGATCCAGCAATCCCTCTACTGGTTATTTTCCCCAAAGACTTGAAAACCCATATCCAAAAAGATATTTGCACATCAAATTTCATAGCAGCATTATTCATGGTGGCCAGGACATGTAAGCAACTGAAGTGTTCTACAATATATGATTGGATAAAAAAGAGGCGGTACATATATACAGTGGAATATTACTGAGCCATAAGATGAGATGAAATATTGCCATTTGCAATAACATGGATGGACCTCGAGATAATCTTGCTAAGCGAAATAAGCCAAACTTAAAAAGTTGAAAATCACGTAATATCACTTATATGTGGAATATAAACCTAAATGTAAAAAGCAAGCAGAGACTCATGGACATGGACAATAGACTAGTGGTTATCAGAGGGTTGGAGGAAAGGTGAGGGGGGAGGCAGATGGGGAAAATGAATCAATATGTGGTAAGGGAAAGAAATCTAACTATGGACATTGAACACACAATGCAATACAAGTATATGCCTTCTGTTGAATTGTACACCTAAACTTTACTGAATTTCATTGACCAATGTCACCATAATAAAAAATAAATAAATTAAGGTTGTGACAGAAACAAGGAGAAAACAGCAGGGAAAATGACCTGGAATCTAGATGAACAAGCCCTACAACCAGTGAGAGAATTATGAAATCACCCTGCAACAAGAAGAGGTAGGGCTGTGCAAAGATGTGAGGCTACCCAGACTGGAAT
>CM053515.1:37205666-37222080 GCA_028627145.1 Eidolon dupreanum
TAATTGTATAATGTAAGAAAAGTAGAGTGTTGGACTGTACGTGTGAACTCTGGCTGGTTAGACTCCCTAAAGGATTCCTAAAAATGTAATTTTTTTTTTCTGTGAACAATATATCTTTGATAAAGCAAGCTAATTTCTGATAAGGATTATTACTGATCTGAAAAGTCACAGAAAAGAAGGGAAACTGAATTTTCAAATAGTTTTGAATTGTGGACGCAACTTTGCATAGAGAATCTGAAAACAGGAATTTTTGACCCAGCTATCCATGGGGTCACTGTGTAGTTTTGAAGAAATGACAGTAAATCTTTGGGTCTTAGTGCTTTTTTTTTTTTTTTTTCAATCTGTAACTATCAAGTACATTTTAAATACTTTTATCAACAATAAATACATGAATTCTAAAATTGAGAAATTTTTCTCAATACATTATTTCCGAACTTCTGAAGAAAAACATAAGAAAAATGGAGCTATGTAAAGAAAGTGTTTACAGAAATGTGATGTGTATCACTTTCAAACTTAGGAAGTAACCTGAGGATAGAATGTGTACATCTTACAGGGCCAGTGCGGGTGGTCTTTGGTAAACATATTCCTAGATAGGGATACAACTGATTAAAAGCAACATATGATTTGACTTCAGTTAGAATCCCTCAGGTATTATGTACCTAAGTGATACCATGAAGCCTTTCTTCTCCCATGTTCCAGAGGCTGGTGTGAACTCTTGGGTTGCTGCAGCACACCAGTGAAAACAGCAAGAGCAGGAAATCCGAGGAAGCATGTCTTTAGGGAGATGAGAAATGTGAAAGTTTTAACTCTAAAACTTTTTTTTATTGAGGCATAAAATAACTTACCGAATACATTTTCAGTCATCTACTGCCTACACTGATTAGAGAATTCATGTGTAAATAGTTTTGGATGGCCAAAATGTGAACCTCACATTTCTGATTCACCGCTTCTCATATAGAGAGGGATAAGGGTGCGCTTTTAGCTTGTGTTGTAAAGAAAGTCACTTAAATTTTCTGAATGTCAGTTATTACAAATGTGGACGGTAATACCAACCTCACAAGCTTGCTGTCGATTTAGCATAATTCCTGACTCCAGGCAGGACGCCAGCTGGAATGGGCAATAGATTGACTGACACCTGAGTCTTCCCTCACACCGAAGGAAATTGCCCAGGAGTGTAGCATGCCCTTTCTCTCACCCAGTGTACAACGTTAGACAGGTGATTTCTGTTTTCTCCTGTATATTGTGAAGTTGATTCTAATGCTTAAGTGTCAATGGTTTTCAGGTGATAGAAACTAATCAAAAGAGGTGAAATATTTTTTGAAAATGAAGAATAAGTAGGTTAGTATTATTATTTAATAGGCTAGAAGCATAAAAACACATAAAAATAATCTAATAGAAGATTAACTTTCCATTTAAAAATGGTCTTCCCTTTAAAATACACGTATACTGGATGTGACTGAATCCTTTCCAGGAAGATCCTTTCATCTTAGTGAAGCCCTAGTGTAAATGGTATAACCGAAAATTGCACACTCCATACATACAGTACCAGGTCTGATGGGTCGCCTGCTATTTCCATGACTTCTTCATGTCCCTCACCCTCTTATGTCTATGATACTATGTAAATAATAAATTCTTGTTAGAAATTTTGCCATGGAAAGCCCTTTTTAGAAAACCAATGACAAGCAGCGATAGTAAAAATTATTTCATACACAGCTTTGGCAACAGGCAAATAACTCAGACTAATGTAAATATATCTTGATAGCAGCTTAATATGCTGTTTCTTCTACAGAAAACCAAAGGACATTTTAAGAGAAAATATTTACTTTTTCTCAATTAGTATATCATGAGTTATCAGAGTATTTCTCATTCATTTTGCTGAACTCTATGAATGGTGTTTCGGAGGTGGCTCATATTGTTCAATTCTGGGAAATAGTTTATTAATTTAATTTTCTATATTTTTCTGTCCTTTTGTAGAAATACCAGAATCATACATAAGTACTTCTAATCAATGATCTAACTTCCTGTTTCTTACTGTTCCTACCTTTTCCTTTTATTTATACTTTCCATTTCTTATTCACTTATTTGCTCAGATCAAGTGCATCAAACTTCCTGGAAAATTTTTTTGATATTTGTTTTTTAAAATATTGAATGAATGATTTACATTGGCTAATTCTTTCAAATTTTCAAGAACATATATCTTTGTGGATTATTATGTTATAGATTTCTGAAGATAATACTTTTTATTTTAAAACATCTTGTCTATATTTTCTCTTTTTTTCTGAATTTTTGCTCTGCATATATTTTAATCCCTTCTTTCTTGACTTCTTCAAAAATCTCGGAAACTATTAACTTAGACTTCTATGTTAGTCATATGGTAACTTGCTGGGTATGGTTTTTCCAGGACACTCCTGGTGTTAAAACAGAAGTAGCCCCTTATTTGGGGAAAACCAGAATGGTTGGCAGCCCACCGATCTGGCATGATGTCAAGTGTTTTCTACCAGTAGATTTTTCCTTGAAATACGATTTCCTCCCATCCCCATAGTTTATTGGAATGTCAAAACCCTTTCCCCATCAATTGAATAATCATTTTTTCTGTTCAAATCCCATTATCTAAAATGTGTTAAAATCTTCCATCCGACATTTCTTCTGCATTTTTTAATTTCATGATAATTAACATTTGATATTTCCTGAGCTTCTGAATAATGGCAGCTACAGTGCACATGGCTTACAGGAGATCGAGAGTAGGGTCTGCACTGCACGAAACACTGAGCAATTGAAATGGTAGTATAAAAATGACAATAATAGAAGAATTCAACAATCAGGACTATTAATTTGTGCCTGATGGTATCAAGTAATAAAAACTGGTATTTTTCTTAGCCCACACCACTTACTGAAAACATTCAGGAGGGTTTACTCAGCAACATTAAACATAGTGATATCATAAAGCTAGTCTTGATTCCCAATATGAGGATAAAAAAGTTACGATTATGTTTCAAATGATGAGCAAAAGTAAAATCCCGAATACTGGAAAAAAATGTCACCCTCTGGTATCATTAAATTCATTGGTATAATGAGACAAACTCACATTCATTTCAATAGATATCAAATTCTTACTTAGTCTTGGCATAAGAATTATGTTTATGTTAAATTCAAAGATTTGATATTTTTGGTATATGAATTTATAAGGGCAGAAAATCATTTATATCCTATTAGTAGGTAGAGATATTTTTCTGTTGTTATTTCATGGATTCTTTGATGTAAATGCAGACCCCTTGATCTAGTGTCTGGATAAGAGAATGCGTTTTATTTATTTTTTTTCAAAATATAAACTTCAATTATTTATTTAAAAAACTGCATATTTCCTGAAATATTCAGTTAGATTAAAAGTAAAAAGTAAAAAAAAAAAAAAAAAAATACACAGTTCACAATCCTTTATTTACCATACATGAATGCATATCTTCTCTCTTCTTTCAGGAAAGCCAACAAATGGGGAATTACAACCAAACGTCAACTGATTTCTTTTTATTGGGATTGCTCCCACCATCAAAAATCGGGCTGTTCTTCTTTTCTCTCATTATCCTCATGTTCCTGATGGCTCTGCTTGGCAACCTGTCCATGGTCCTCCTCATTGTGCTGGATGCCCAACTCCACACCCCCATGTATGTCCTCCTGAGCCAGCTCTCCCTCATTGATCTGAACTATGTCTCCACCACTGTCCCCAAAATGGCTTTCAACTACCTGGTGGGGAACAAGTCTATCTCGTTCATTGGGTGTGGGGTTCAGAGCTTCTTCTTCGTGACTTTAGCAGGCACAGAAGGACTGCTGTTGACCTGCATGGCCTATGATCGCTATGTGGCCATTTGCTTTCCTCTCCACTATCCCACGCGGATGAGTAAAAGAGTGTGTGTGCTGATGATAGCAGGGTCATGGATAACAGGCACCAGCAACTCTTGTGCCCACACTGTATATGTCCTCCATGTCCCCTTCTGTCAATCCAGAACCATCAACCATTTCTTCTGTGACATCCCAGCCATGATGACTCTAGCCTGCATGGACACCTGGTTCTATGAGTGCACAGTGTTTGCTAGCACCATCTTCCTCCTTGTGTTGCCTTTCATCGCTATTGTATGTTCCTATGGCTGGGTGCTTCTTGCTATCCTCCGCATGCGCTCAGCGGCAGGGAGGAAGAAGGCCTACTGGACCTGCAGTACTCACCTCACTGTGGTGACTTTCTTCTATGCACCTTTTGCTTACACTTACCTACGCACGAGATCCCTGCGATCTCCAACAGAGGACATGATACTGGCTGTCTTCTACACCATTCTGACCCCAGTGCTCAACCCCGTCATCTACAGTCTGAGAAACAAGGAGGTGATGGGGGCCTTGAGGAGAGTGATTCAGAGAATCTTCTCTGCGAAAATGTAAACACAGTCGCATTAGCCCTGCAGCCTCACATTGTATAGTCACGAGGAGAAATATAATTCCAGAATTAGAACAGGGGCTAAATTAATATAGAGTAATAAAGTAATTTGACAAAATAACTATATTTTCTCACTCACTGATTTGTTTCATTTGTGGTAGTATTTTAATAAATATAAAAGGCAAGAATTTTACTCTAACATATGGACACTATAGTTTTACTAAGATGTAGAAATAAAAATGAAAACAGCCAAACTTGATGTCATCATTCACTATAACACTTCTACTATACTCATGTATCAAAATTATACCATCGCTGGGTTCATTTGACAGTATGTATATGTTTTATTTCTATTACAGTTTTCTCTTAACTGGTGGTACTGGTTCTATTTCTCAATTTTTAGAGGAGGCAATAAATATATAGATTAGTCGGAGGCTCTGCAGGAAATTAGACATCCTTACAACACTATAAAGTGCACACACCAGTTTTATAATTTTCATGACCGGATCCCATAAATGTATGGAGGAATCTTAAAAAGTAACTTATTTACTGGTCTATACAACCTGAAGAATAAATGGTTATGGTTGGGGAAATGCAAAATGGACTATAGAAGAATGAGAGTCTTTTTATAAAACAATTAATGGAGGGAGATTCAAGGTGGCATAGAAGTTAAAGACCATGCATGCCTCCTCTACTGACGACTCAAAAATTATAGCACAGCTACAGAGCAGGCAATACATGGAGTCATCAGAATTCTGGCTGAACAAAAGTTGTGTGGCCCAGCCCCACAACTCTGAGTGGTGATGGTGAATTGAGAGGGCTATCAAGGCTGCAGAGCCATCTCTCTCATCTGAGGAGCAAGGAGTCTCTTCCATACACTGGGCTCTCCAGAGCAGGGTTCCAGTGCAGGGGAGAGAAGTCCCCACAACATCTGACTGTGAAAAAGAGCTGAGGATGTGCTTGAGTGAGACAGAGGGTGTGGAAAATGGAGACCTTCCTCTTAAATGGTCCACTCCTGGCATAATCACTGAGAGATTTGCTCCTTCTTGAGCTCCAGTGCTAGGGCAGCTACTTGAGGGGTGCCATAAACATATGGGAAGGCATTGAACTGTTGAGACTCATGACAAGGGCTGGAGGCAAGGCTGGCTCCTGGACAGAAGTGTAGCCATAAGCTATTGTTGAGCTCTCCCTGCTCCCAGCCTGCAGATACAGGCACCGTCAATCTAAATAGCACAAGTCACTTTGCCCAGGGGATTCTCTAAGACTTTTCCCCTCCCATTTTGTGTGCCCACCGAAGTTGCACCCAGTGATTTATTCTCTACAAATGTGTTGTCTTGGCTCCTGCTACAAAAATTCAGAAAATCTCTCAAAGGTTCACAGACCCCAAAAGGGGAACTTCTGACCTCAGCATGTTCTATACCTATTGCTGTGCAGCCCAAAGCCCCGCACCAGTGGCAGCCAGCCCCGGTTTCTGACTTGGCTCTTTGAGGCACCTATAAGCCCAGCAAGAATGGCAAGCACATGTGAATTGCTTGGTGATTCTTACAACGTGGCCCCAGAGGTACACAGGCTGTGGCTGAACTAGACCTGCAGCCGTAATCCTCACAGGTCTGTGGCAAGGAGACCCACAGCATACCTAATAAATAAAGCCACTCTACTAAGAACGGGAGACTTTGAATCCCTACCTAATACATTGAAACAGACACTGGGAGGCAACCAAAATGGGTAGACAAAAAAAAAAAAAAAAAAGCATACCTCACTTGAAAGAACAGAATAAAGCTCCAGAAAAATAATTCACCAAAATGGGGACAAACAACCTACCAGATGCAGAGTTCGAAACGCTGGTTATAAAGTTGCTCAAGGAACATGGAGGAAAAACATATGAATTCAGCAACAACTTTATCAAAGAGATAAAAAACATAAAAATGGAAATGGAAAACATAGTAGAAAAACAGTCAGAAATGAAGAATACAATATCTGAGGTGAAGAGTATATTAGAGGGAATCAATAAAGTGGATAAAGTGGAGGATCAAATCATTGATATAGAGGATGGGGTAGTGGAGGACACCCAATCAGAACAGAAAAAAAGAAAAAAGAATCCAAAAAATAAAGAAAGTTTTTGAAGCTTCTTAGAAAAAGTCAAGCATAACAACATATGCATCATAAAAATACTAGAAAAAGAAGAGAGAAAGCAAAGAATTGAAAACCTATTTGAAGAATTAATGATGGAAAACTTCCCTAACTTGGTGAAGAATATGGACATACAACCCAAGGAAGTTCAAGAAGTCCTAAAGAAGATAAACTCAAAGACGCCTACTCCAAGACACATCATAATTAAGTTGCTCAAGGTTAATTTTGAAGAGAGACTCAAAAGCAGCAAGAGAAAAGCACTTAGTTACATGCAGGGAAACACCCATAAGACTATTTCTCAAGAGAAACATTACAGGCCAGAAAGACTTGGCACAAAATATTCAAAGTGATGACAACCCAGGACCTATAACTTTACCCAGCAAAGTTAACATTTAGAATCGAAGGACAGATAAGGAGCTTTTCAGAGAAGAAACAGCCTAAAGGAGTTCATCGATTCTAAGCCAAAATTACAGGAAATTTTAAAGGGATTTCTTTAAGATAGGAAAAAAGTATGTATCAGAAGTTTAAATAAAAAATGGCAATACCACACACACACACAAAAAAAGAATTAAAGCGTATTGCTTAATCCATTTGAGCCAATCCTCAATCATCTTTCAAAACACTAGGTTTACTTCCCAAGTAGCTACTGCTACCCTTTTATAAGATAACTACTGTCATTTTATTCTTCAGTTACTACTCTAATAATTCTAATGAACAAGGTTTGGGGAGTTATTTTGGAGTGATCCTCTCAGCACCACATCTTTAAATAGGTACACATGCATAGTCACTAGCCTACAAAGGCCCTGCCATTACTCTCAGGTTACCTGTACACCTATACAATACGGATGGAGGATCATGATTGTCCAGGAGAATATTCTGCTATATTATATATTCTCTGAGGACAGGTGGGACCAAAGAAGTTCTAATGAACATGTAAGAAGCCCTGAATTATCCAATTCATAACATTGATGGATTATTGATGGATTAGGATTCAAAATGAATATTTTTTTCCAAAATATTCAATTTTGTAAGAGATGATATGAATTTGGATGTTTTAAAACTAAAACCAAGTGAGTGCTTAGAGATTTCTTCAGCATTAACTGGTTAAAATTTGATTTTGGAATCGCAGATGAGTAAGACTTCAACGTGCCTTAATATATGATGGGACATTTTCTCATCAAAATAAACAGTATAACAATATAGTACTATTTTTAAAAGAATAGTTTGCTTGCTCTTAGAAGATTTACTTCACGTTGTATAACTTAATTTTCAAATTTTGAGGAAAAATAAGGCATTTACTGCTTGATTTCAATAACCAAGCATTTACCATTTTGTAGCAATTTTTCTTAACTAAATTAAAATGGGAACTGGAATATGGTTAGCTAAGGTTCTTAGCTGAAGTAAAGTTATTGCTTAACAGAAATAAATTCAGTAGAAGTTATTTATTAAGAAAGAGTGAGAGGCTTGTAGAATCTCCAGAAATTGTAGCCAGTCAGGTCTGAAGATGCCACAACCACAAGAAAATTTTAATATGCTCTTGAGAATAATTTGTGTGAAGACATCACGATTGTCCCTACTGTGTGCCCTTCACAGCCTGAATACCACGTGATGGGCTCCTCTTGGGACCTGTTTATTATTCTTATGCCTGTTTCTTAGCGGATGAGAACATTCCTGGCTCTTTTGAGTGATACGTTCTAAAAATGAAGTCTGGGACCTAATATTTTTAATGCTAAGGGCCCTACTCATAGCTGAGAGTCAGATAAGTAAGTGAATATTCAGGTCCTAGCATCTGTCCAAAATGTGTCAAAGAGAGGTCAGATACAAAGAATATAATCAATGTTTTCAGTACATTCTCCTTACACACTGTCCTGTTGCCCATTAGTTGTCTATTTGCATCACCAATACATGTGAGATTTAGGAATGTATGAAAAGTGTCATCTTCAAAATAAGCAATGTGATTATTCATGTGAAGAGCTATATAATTTAATTAAAAATCTGTTTAGACTAAACACAGAAACTAAAAAAAAAGAAAGAAAAAAAAAAAAGCTCACTTTGTTCAGATTCCAGACTCCTGATTTGTCCTTTAGAACACAACAAATGTCTTGGCTGGGTGCCACTTCCACTATTTTGGTGTCTCCTAGGGAAATAGCATCAATCACCCACAGCCCCTGCTACAATGCTCTAGGGGAATGTAGAGTGCTCTGGGAGGCTTCGCTGCTGTGATGGGCTTACTCAGTACCTCCCTGATTGAACACATGGTCACCACATTCAAAAGTGGTGGCTCACGGAGGGAAATTCTGTCCTGAGACACAGGTGGCAGGCTCCATGGTATCACAGATTAAGTTCCTCTGAGTTTCTAACTTGAACTCCCACAGCTGTATCCACGTGCCTCTTCTGGAAGTTTTGAGCCATTAATTAAAAAGTCTTTCTTTTTTTGTGCAAATTATCTCCAACACCTCCTCCCATCCCAAGAGCAGACAAAGAATCTTGCTTCTTCTTTTAACACATAAGTATTTTGTGCTCTAAAGAAAGAGCCTTAGTATATTCAGTAATATACTAAGGCTGGCTCAGCTCAAACACAGTTTTGTTTTGTTTTTTAATTTTAATATTGACAGAAAAAGAAACCCTTTTAACTTTTCATATCTAGATCATTGAAAAACTACCCGGATTTCCAGGTAATTGTCTCTGCTAAAAATTAACAAAATAACTAACTCCTGGTTTTTAGTTTCTTATGTAAAAAATCTGAAAGCCACTCTTTGTCCTAATGATAAAAGTCCAAACAAGCTGAAATATCAATAATTTCTTAAATCAATAAGAAAATGAAAGACTGGCAAACCATGGCTTTTGAGACTGGAGATAGAGGCAAATATAGGGAGTCATAGTTTACCAAAGCAGAGACTCACTAGAGCAGACTGCAGTGGGAACCAGTGCTGGGGTAAGGAATTCTGAATGATAATTGACTGTTAGCTGGAGTATCAGTGTGGGCATTTCAGAGTTAAAAATTCAAGGAAATCCAGAACTGGGGATGGGGGCACTCCTTTGTGGGATTTACCCCCAGTGACTCTACCAGAATAAAACAGTTAATTCTAGAAAAATCCACTCATGCTCAAAGAGGAAGAAGATAAAAGTAAAATGAAATGAAATGAAATGAAATGAAATGAAATGAAATGAAATGAAATGAAATAAAATAAAATAAAATAAAATAAAATAAAATAAAATAAAATAAAATAAAATAAAATAAAATAAAATAAAATAAGTAAGCATTGTAAAAATAGCCCAGAGCACTCTATTTTTCATATCAAGGCCTGCCTTCAGGAAAAATTAGTTAATCAGACCCTAACACGTGGGTCATTATCAGAGCCTGTCTGACCTGGGGAAATAGGAATTCCTGAACTTCATTTGGCTCTAACGTTTGCCGAGGCAGAAGGAAGATACTTAACTCCTGCTCTCTCTAGCCATACTAGTTCTTTCTGATGGCGAGAACAAAATGAAAAAGAAAATTGTGAAATTCACAGTTCACAGGCTCCAGCTCATTAAGAGATAGAGACCAAATATTAGAACTACAGAATTGACTCCACTCCCCATACACCTTACCTTCACATTGCTAAAGGCCTATGTACAGCAGTTCTTTTTATCTAGCTCATACTGTTTGGCTACTAAACAAACAAACAAACAAACAAACAAACAAACAAATAACAATAAAGCATACTAAAAGGCAAAAAAAAAAAAAAAAAGAAGACAACCCAATTAAAAAATGGGCAGAGGACCTGAACAGATACTTCTCTCAAGAAGACACAAATGGCCAACGGAGGTATGAGACAAAGCTCAATTTCGCTAGCTATTAAAATAATGCAAATCGAACTCACGAGATACCACTTCACACCTGTTAGAATGGCTGTCATCAACAGGAAAAGAAATAGTAAGTGTTAGAGAGGCTGCGAAGAAAAAGGAACCCTCATTTAGTGCCTGTGTGAATGTAAATTAGTACAGCACTTTAGAAAACATTATGGAGGTTCATCAAAAAATTAAGAATAGAATTACCATGTGACCCAGTAATCCTTCTTCTGGGTGTGTATCCCCAAAATTTGAAAACATTTATCCTCAAAGATGTATGCATTCTGATGTTAATAGCGGCAT
Organism: Eidolon dupreanum; assembly: GCA_028627145.1. Lineage (NCBI taxonomy): Eukaryota > Metazoa > Chordata > Mammalia > Chiroptera > Pteropodidae > Eidolon > Eidolon dupreanum. The sequence continues at coordinate 37,216,354 of CM053515.1, forward strand.
TACTCATGGCAGCCAGGACAAGGAAGCAACTGAAATATCTATCGAAACATGATTGGATTAAGAAAATATGGAGCACATATACAAAGGAATATTATTCAGTCATGAGAAAAGATGAGATACTGCCATTTGAGACAATGTGTATGATCTTGAGATTATCATGCTTTGCGAAATATGTCAGATAGAAAAATTTGAGAACTATATGGCTTCACTAACATGTGAAATATAAAACTAAAAATCACAAACAATCATGACAAAGAGAGATGCATGGAAACAGAGCATGGATTAGTGGTTGCCAGAGGGAAGTGGGGAAGGAATAGGCAGATAGGGTAAGGAGGGTCAAATATTTGGTGGCAGAAGGAAATTTAACTATGAGTGGTGAACACAGAATGTAATAAACATATGATGTATTATTCAATTGTGTGCTTAAGAACTATTTGACTTTATTAACCAATGTCACCACAATAATTTAAATTAAAGAAAATAAACAAATGCTAGATATTTAAAAACAACTGCAACATGTATGAAGAATGCCTGAGAATGGTTTATTACTAGAATGGACATGGCTGAGGAAAGAATTTCTGAGCTAGAAAATATATCAACAGAATTCTAAAAAGTTAGAAAGACAAAACTTTAAAAAAATCAAACAATTGTGGGAAATACTAAAGGTGCAGCACACAAAAAATGGGCATACCAGAAAGAGGAAGAAAAGAGAAAGAAAAAATAAAAGAAATATTTAAATACCTACCACAGGCCCAGGAAACTCAGTGAACACCAAGTAGAATAGATGATGCAAACATGAGAAGGAACAAATTGGACAGAATTACATCTGACTTCTCCAGAAACCATGCAAGGAATAAGAGAGTAGAGATAATTATTTAAATGGTTGAGAGAAGAAAAACAAAAACAAAAACAAAAACAGCAGCCTAGAATTTGGAATACTGAAAATTAAGAAAAAATAGAGACTTTTACAGAAATATTGAGAATATTTGTTGCCAGGAAACCTGCTTTTAAAGAAGTGTTAAAATACATTCTTTAGAGAAAAGAAAAATGGTATAAATTAGAAACTCGAAAAACATTTTTAAAAACCATGATTAAAGAAAAAATAATGGTTAAATAAAACCTTTCATTTTTCTTTTTCTTAAACAATGCAGTAGATAACAAATTGTTCAAAGTAAGGATAGCAATAATCTACTATTTTATCTATGATTATGTATATATCAGAAATACAAATATAAATGCTCATATGTAGGTGAAAACAATTGCATCAATAATAAAAAAGAAGAGCGGAAAAATTATAATTTTTTTTTTTTACTATAAAGTACCCACAGTACTTTCGAAGTGGTATAATGTTATTTAAAAGTAAACTTGGATTAATTATAAATGTATACTGCAAATGCTTAAGATCACAAAAATAAAACGTTTTTTGAAAAAGTATAACTGATATGCTAAAAAAGAGAAAAGGACATAATAAATACGGTCAGTTAAAATTACAAACAACCCAATTAAAAATTGGGCAAGGGACGCGAACAGATGCTTCTCCAAAGAAGACATACAAATGCCTATAGGACATATGAAAAGATGCCCAATTTCATTCGCTTTAAAAGAAATGGATATCAAAACCACAATGAGATACCATCTCTCAACTGTTAGAATGGTTATTATCAACAGGACAAGTAATAACATGTTTGGGAGAGGTTGTGGGTGAAAAGGAAGCCTCATATACCGTTGGTGGGACTGCAAATTGGTATAGCCACTATGGAAAACAGCATGGAGTTTCCTTGAAAAACTAAGAATAGAATTATCATGTAACCCTGCAACTTTTCCTCTGGGTATCTTCCCCCCAGATTTGAAGACGCTTGTCCGGAATGATATATGCACCCTGATGTTCATTGTAGAATTATTCACAGTGGCTGAGACATGGAAACAATGGGAGTTCCTTTGATACATGATTAGATAAATAAGATGGGATACATTATACAATGGAATATTAGTCTCCCATAAGAGGATGAGATACTGCCATTTAGACAACATGAATGGATCTTGAGATTATCATGCTTAGCGAAATAAATCAAAAGGAAAAACCTGACAACGATATGATTTCACTCATATATGGGATATAAAACTGAAAGGAACAAATGAACAAGATAAACAGAAACTCTTAGACACAGACAACTCTTTAGTGGGTACGAGAGAGAAAAGGGATAGGGAAGAGGCAGATATGTATAAAGGGGGTGTAATATATGGTGACTGAAGGAGATTTGACCTTGGGTGGAGAACACACAATGCAGTATACATGATGATGTACTATTGAATTGTACATTTGAAACCCGTACGATTTTATTATCCAATATCACTCCAATAAACTTAATATAAATAAATAAATAAATAAATAAATAAATAAATAAATAAATAAATGTCATTGCGATAATGGGAAAAAAATGATCAATTTTTTAATAAAACACAGTTTGCCAAAACTCACACAAGAAGAAGTGAACAATCTTAATAGGCCTAGATCTATTAAGTAAATCTTACTAATAATTAGTGATCTTCCAAAATGGAAATTGCTGGCCTATTTCACTTCACTGAAAAATACTATCACACATTTAAGAAAGAAATATATATCGACTGTGCACACAACCATTTACAGGATAAAAGGAATGCTTCCTAACTCTTTCTATAAGGCTATGGCTACCCAAAGGACAAAATTAGACGGGTTATTACAATAAGACAGAATTATGATAATTATCTTTTATAAACAGATAAAAATCATATATTAATAACAAATTAAGGGCAACACTGTATAAATTAATTATATGCCACAATCAAGTGTTATTTATTTCAGCCGAGCAAAGCAGGTTAAACCTTCAAAAATCAATAAATTTAATCCATCACATCAACAGGCTAAAGGAGTAAAAGCACATAATCATAACAAAAGATGTAGAAAAAGCATTTAACAAAATCCAAAACCCCTCCACACTTAAAACTCTCAGTAAACAAGGAATATGGGAATTTTATTAACCTGACTGACAGAAATAATTTGTTACTAATTATAGAAATATCAACCTAGAGAACCATCTGAAGACTAACTGAACAAAGTCTTATAACTAAGGATATAAAGAAGACTGGTAGGAGGGGTGGAGACAGGAATGGGCTTGCCTCGCTACTACATGTGATGGTTAAAAATCCCCCAATGAGGAGTGAGGGGTCCCAGGACAGAGCTCTAGGACCAGGAAGAGGAGCTCTGACAACATTAGGCTGTGAAAACCCGCAGGGATTCTGTCCATCTGGGTGAGATGGGGGACAGCTGGAAAACCAGACCTCCTCTTAAAAGGCCCGCTCACAAATTCACTGGTGGGCAGGCATTCACCCTGGACTCTGGAAGAGGGATGGTGACTTGGGGGTTGCCAGAGCCATATGGAGGAATCTGAGTTGTGTGGCTTCAGGGCGAGGGCTGGAGGAACAGCTGCCAGTGTCGCTCCGATAAGCCCTCCTTTGACATGGCCAAATATGAATCTGCACGGGTCTGGTGAATACAACTCACCCCACCCTGAAGACTGAGACCCTAATGCACCCAACTCACATGCCCCCAGTGGACAGTTCAACAACAGGCAGCTGGCATTCACTAGTGCTGCAGTCTTTCTGAAAAAATTATCAAAGTTCCACAGGCCACAAGAGGATGGTGGATGGCCTCTGTGTGTCTTAAGCTTTTTGCTGAGTGGTCTGTGGTTCAGCATTGGCACTAATATATTTTTTAAATCAACCATTACTTTATTTTTTTACATTTTATTTTTAATTAGAGTTGACAATTCAACATTATTTTATGTTAGTTTTAGGTATACAGCATAGCAGTTAGACATTTGTATAATATATGAAATGATGCCCCTAAATAATCTAGTATTCACCTGGCCCCATGCATAGTGATTAAAGTATTATTGACTATATTATCTATGCCATACTTTATATCCCGTAACTATTTCATAACTGACAATTTGGACTTCTTAATCCCTTTCCCTTTCCCCAAACCCTTTCCCCAAACCTCCCTCCCATCTTGCAATCACCAGTTTGTTCGCATATCTATGAGTCTGTTTCCATTTTGTTTGTTTATTTTTTTTTAAATTCCACATAATAGTGAAATCATATGATATCGGGCTTTCCCCTTCTGTTTTATGTCACTTAGCCTAGTACACTCTAGGTCTAAAATGTTGTCACAGATAGTAACATTCTATTTTTTATGGCTGAGTAACATTTCATTCTGTATAGGTACCATGACTTGTTAATCTAATCATTTATGGGTGGGCACTTAGGTTGCTTCCATATCTCAGCTTTTGTCAATAGTGCTGCCTTGGACATAGGGGTGCATAGATCTTCAATACTTTTGTTTTTGTTTTGTTTTGTTTTAGATAAATATCCAGCAGTAGAATCGTGGGGTGTTCAGTAGTTTTTGTTTGTTTGTTTGTTTTGTGTTTTTAATTTTTTGAGGAACCTCCAAACTTTTCCCATGGTAGTGGCACCGATTTGCAATCTCACCAACAGTGCATCAGAGTTCCATTTATTCACATTCTCTCAAACACTTCTCTCTTTCCGATTTATTGGTGATAATATTTCTCACAAATGTGAGATGATATCTGATTGAGGTTTTAATTGGCATCTTTCTGAGGATTAGAGACCTTGAGCAATGTTTTATATGGTGAACTCTGTGTTGGCCATCTGTATGTTCTCTTTGAAGAGATGCCTATTCAAGTCCACTGCTCATTTATTAATTAGATTTTATGTTTTACTGGTGTTGAGTTGTATGAGTTTTTCTATATTTTGTTTTCTTTTCTTATTTTATTTTGTATTTGCTTCAGGTATACAGTACAATGGTTAGAAATACATATTATTTATCAAGTGAACCCTCGATTACTCAATCACTCATTTGTCACAACACACAACTATTAAATAGTATTGACTGTATTACCTGTGCTGTACTCTACATCCCCTGACTGTTTTGTAGCCACTAATTTGTACATCTTCATCCCTTCACCTTATTCACACTGTACCCCACATCCCATCCTCTAGCAATCACTGCATTGTCCTCTGTATCTATGAGTATGTTTTTTCTTCCAGTTTGTTCATTTCTTTTGTTCCTTAGGTTTTGTGTATAAGTGAAATCATATGGTATTTATGTTTCTCTGTCTGACTCAGCATAGTACCGTCTAGGTCCAACATGTTGTCACGAATGACAAGACTCCATTTTTATGGCTGAGTATTATTCCATTGTATATATGTACCATAATTTCTTTCTCCAATCATCTCTTGATGGGCACTTAGGTTGCTTCCATCTCTTAGTTACTATGAATAATGCAGCTGTAAACATAGCGGTGCACAGATCTTTACGAACTAGCGTTTGGGTTTTCTTTGGAAAAATATCCACAAGTGCAATAGCTGGGTCAAAAGGTAGTTGTTTTTTTTAAATTTTTTGAGAAAACTCCATGATGTTTTCATAGTGGCTGCATCAATTTACTATCCCATCAACCATGCACGAGAATTCCCTTTACTCCACATCCTCGCCAACATTTCTTGTTTCTTGATATCTCGATGATAACCATTCTGACAGGTATGAGATGATACCTCATTGTGGTTTTAATCTATATCTCTCAGATGATGAGTTATCTTGAGCATCTGCCTGTTTTATTTTGAGCAATACCTTTTCAGGCTGACTGCCATTTTTTTAATTGGATTGTTTAT
>CM053515.1:37222580-37270708 GCA_028627145.1 Eidolon dupreanum
CAAGAAGGCAGGAGAAAAAGTAACTGCTCGTTTCAACATAAGGGCACATGTTCTAGTTCGTGAGCTGCTGGGAGTGGAATAGACATAGATGTGGGACAAGGACTTGGTCTCTGACAGACGTCTCCCTCTTTTATCCTTTCTGGTCACTTCTGATGTTAAAAATAAAAATGAAAAGCCCTAAGACATCTTAAAGCTAAACATCTAAATGGCCCTTTCACTTGAGGAACTTTTAATACTTTGTTAATGTTCTGAACAGAGAGCTTTCCCTTCTTGTTAAGAGAATCTGGAAGAAATGGGAGACCATGGCCACCCATGATTTGGTTAATTTGGACAATCAGTTTGCCCATCCTCTAGATGAGGAACTCAGAAATAATATTGCCAAGATATTTAATTTTGAGCCTTGGTAAATGAGAGGCAGTATTTGAAACAGAAAGACTGCAAACTCTAGCCATTATTGCAAAGAGTGAGGACACTGGAAAGGGGCTGCTGTAAGCATGAGCATTTTAGACACTCTCAGCCTTCTAAGCAGCCCTTTCAGGGCCCTTCTACTCCCCAGTAATGGGATATTAGAGACCTACAAGACTTTTTTACCTTTCTCTCATTTGGTTGGAGAAAATTCCCCTGAGAATGGCAAGGAAGATTTTTTTATTCTTACTGACAGTGGTGCTGCACTCTTGGTGATCCACCTCACTATTCAAACTTGACTCTGCCTCAGAACAATAACATAGTTCAAAGGCAGGGATATCAGATACACTCAACAGGTTCAGTGTCTGAACCTAAATCTTTTGGCTCAGGCTTCTTAAGATAAAAATTGTTTTACCCTTGGTCCCTCTGCCTCTTTTTATTTACTAGGCTGAGACTTACTAGAGAAGTGCCACACTAGAATGTGCTCTTCCTGAAAGGGAGAAATAATGTTATAGTTTGATAGCAACTGTCAGAATGATCAATTAGGTGTATTAAATAACCTTTCAATTATTTAATAATTTGTTTAATTTTGATAGTTCAGGTACTGAATCTGAGAGCACTGCTTCATTGTCCCTGTTGAACCAACCATCATCTTTTTTCTGGGTAAATTCTCCAGCTGATATTGGCTGAATCACATTGTACTTCTTATTAAAGTTCAACTCGATCCCTCAAACCTGTTCCAGAATTCATCAAATCCTCTAAATAAACAGGTCCTTCAAGGTTTAAAACCCATAATAGAAGATGATGGAACTCAAGGCCTTACTATTTCTTGCACTGTAACACTCTTATCTTATCTGTGAGAAAGCCAAAGGGATAAGAGTGGAGATTCACACGTGTCCTTTGACCAACAATCTACATCGTTTTCCCTGAAACCCTCATGCTCCTAACCCTCTTACCCTGCCAGCATCCATCCCAAATAGAAGTATATTCCTTATGATAACAGCTTCATGTACTACATTCTTTGATGTCCCAGCTGATGAAGCTAGTCAGTACTTTTTTGCCTTTACCTGGGAAGGAAATCAATGTGTCCACACATTTGGTTCAACATTTGGAACATCACATCAGACAAGGACAACCCATAGATCCACATGGGCTTCATGGGAGCTTAAGTTTCTCATGGCCTAAAACTAAGTGCCAGTTATGAGATTTCCTTGGGCTAGTCAACTATTGTTGAAATTGGATCCAAAATCTCTTTCTAATGGCAAATATCTATATGTATTACTAAAGAATGACAATCCTAACCCAATTTGATGGCAAGACCAAGATGACATAGCATTTAAAGTCTTAAAAAAGGATTTAATAAACCCACTTGTCCTTTGGCACACCAACTCTTCTTAGATTCCCTTGTTGTTCTTTGTGTATCAAAAGGAAAGGGAAGCACTTGGATTACTCACTCCAAGGGGACCGACAGTGACCCCTAGGACACTATGGTCAACACCAAGACCCATGGCATGGGGTACTCCCTCGCCTTTAATCCACATCTGCCACTTACCTCTTGGTTAAGGCCACGGAGGAGATGGTTGCGAGGTCCCCTCTAACCATCTGCGTATTGTGCAGTAGTAGCCTTTCTAAATTCTCATTATGGCCAGCATCATCAGTCAGCCACCTCACCTCTTATGACATACTTCTGTTAACCGCATCTCACATAACTCTTACAAACTGTAATAACCTTAACCTGCCACTCTTCTCATTTCTGAGACTGATGAAGCCCCACATGATGGCTTGACTCAAGGATCACCTGTTGTGAGGATTTGCAGGAGACCTCTCTGGGTAACACTAATTTTCATGGTTCATGGATGGCTCAGACTTAAAAATGAGGGTGTAAGTACTGCAACTAGTTATGACATTGTAACCCCTTTTGAAGTTACCGAGGCAACATCCTTGCCTTTGTCCACTCCAGAGCAACAGGCTGAATTGTATGCCCTCCCTCAGGCTGGCATTTTAGCCAAGGGTGAAGCTATCCACATTCATACTGACAGTGGATAGGCCCTTGATAGCTCATCACCAACAACACTGTTTAGAGGAAAACAATGTTACGGAAGTAACATAGTTTTCTTATTTCCAAAGGAGATAAAATTAAACATGGTCTACAAGTTCAAGATTTACTGGATGCTATACTTTCACCGGATGCTTTAGTTTTTCTTAATATTCCAGGACACTCTAAATTTGCTTCCCTGGATGATAAAGGAAATGATATTGCTGACATTTCTGTGAATAACGTTTCCTCGAAAGGCATCAGCAGCTGTTGAACCTCTGTTATGGTCCAAAGAGACATTTCTTCATCTGATAACAGGAAAACTGGACATAGATTCCCCAATATTGACTTCAGAAAGAGAAAAACAAATTGGAACTCCAACAGTTGTTAGTTCCATAAGAAGAGAAAGCTCTGGTTAGGATGAAATAACAACCCTGTTTTACCAGAATTAAAATGTCCCATCTTCACTACTACACAGCATTAAACCATTGGTCCACTGACAAAATGACAACACTCGTGAATCAATATTGGTGGGAATATATGACCAAGGCTGTAAAAAGTGACAACCTTACATTTCCCACTTGTCCAATGTATGACCCATGGAAGCCTATACACAAGGCACCTGGATATTTTCAGTTGTCTAAAAGATTATTTGAATTTTGACAAATAGGCTTTATATAGTTTCTACCATCTCATGTTCTAAATATGTTTTAGTCATGGTCTGTATGTTTTCTCACTAGACTGAAGCTTTCCCTCACAGGCAAGCTGCTGCCTCTGAGTGACTGAAGGCCTACTAGACAACAGCATTCCCATTTTGGGAACTTTTCTCAAACTCCACAGTGAGCACAAGTGAGATGATCAAAATGGTCAGTGTTATTTGGCCAGTTCTGCAACACCTGCACTGTTCCCACTACCACGGTCTACAGGTTGAATTGAACATACTAATTGCATTGCTAAGGTTCAGCGGGAAAAAACTGTAGAAACTCTTCACGTACTTTAGACAAAAGCTTTGTTGTTAGTACTCTTAAATCTCGGGTCTGCACCTTTGGGGCTCATTAGCTTTCACCATGCGATATAATTCCAGGATGCTCCTACAAATTTGGCTCCTACTTCTTTGATCCACAGTTGATAAAGGGAGACACACTTCAACAGTATAAAGAGTAATTGCTTCTATTGAAACTAATGACAGTCTGGTGGAACAACTTTTTCACAGTGCACTGCAAGGATAGGAAAACCTGGATGTTCACACTCTATCACCTGGAGACTTTGTTTGCTGGACAAGTGTCTTCACTAAAGATTGCTTCCAGCATTGCTGGAAGGACCCTTCCCATTTTCTGATGACTTATCTTCTGCTGCTAACTACAGGGAGCTGATTTGGATGCCCGTGTCATACCTAAAGACGGTACCAAACCCTGACAGGAACTGCATGGTCTGACAACCTTAAACTAAAGCTGTCAAAATTAAAGTAGATGGTACCTTAAGGAAACTAATTGCAAAAATACTAAATCAGGTCTGTGCAACTCTTTCCTTGGTGTTGATGTTTATTTCATTTTTCTCTTTCCACTGGAAAGAATGTGCCCTTGTTTGCATCTCCTAAGCTCTTGTGAAAGGAGGGATGGTTTCTGTTTATTGTATCTGTCATCAAGAAGCTTGATCTACCTAAGATAATAATGGTCTTTCTTTCATTATCTACAGGTTTGAGCTCCTAGTTTAAATTCACCATATAGACTAGGTTGCCACATTGTTCTGATTCTGTTTTGAATTCTTCTTGTTGTTAAGCCCTGCACCTGCTGCCTGTTGACACTGGACACTACCTGTCCGTGATCCACATACTTTCCCTCTGGTGAGAGTGATGTCACACAGAGAGGTCCTTCTTGACACCGAGAGACAGATAGATGGCTGCTGAGTTGGAATGCCTGACTGCTCATCAGTGATTCTTTTGGATAAAAATATCAATTAAAAGAGGGAAAGAATGAAGACAAACTGGAACTTTAAACAAACATAATCATTCAGGAGAATCACTGGAAGAAGCCGGGGCTTATTGATGTTCTCGTGCTCTGCATGATCGTGAGAATGCTGTGGGAAGACTCTTTGCTTATAAGAAAGCCCAATAGTTGCAACTTTCCCTTCCCTATTCCTCCTTTTCCCTTCTATAAATACTCCCATCTCAGCACGCAAGCTGGAGTCTGATGATATGTGTCTGCATGCTATTGATTGCAACCTTTTCTTTTCAACAAATAGTTCCTTTTTGGTGACAAAACACCTTGTTGATAACAAATTTTAAGTTGGTAATATAATCTTAAATTCAAAGATTATGTAACAGTGACTAAATTTATGCAGTTATGAAAATATCTAATGTTTTAATATTTTGAATCTCCTATCTGGCAATAACACAGTCAAATCTTCTTCTTTTTTTTAATGGTGACACTGGTTAATGAAATCCAGTAAGTTTCAGTTGTACATTTTAACAGTAAGGTATATATATATATATATATATATATATATATATATATATATATATATTTACATTGTATGTTCACCTCCCATAGCCAGATTTCCTTCTGTCACCACATATTTGACCCCCTTTGCCCCATCAACCTCCCCCTACCTTCTCCCTCCACCTTCTAGTAACCACTAGTCTATTGTCCATGTCTATGAGTCTCTGTTTGTTTGTCCTATTCATTTGTTGCTTTTAGATTTATATCCCACATGTAAGTGATATCATATGGTTTTGAACTTTTTCTGCCTGGCTGATTTTGCTTAGCATGATTGTCTCAAAGTCTATCCATGTTGTCACAAATGGCAGTATTTCATCTCTTTTTATGGCTGAGAAATATTCCATTGTATATATGCACCACAGATTCTTTAGCCACTTATCTATTGTAGGACTTTGGTTTCTTCCATGTCCTGGCTACTGTGAATAATGCTGCTATGAACATCGGTGTGTAAATGTCTTTTCGGATATGAATTTTCAAGTCTTTGGGGTAAATACCCAGTAGAGGGATTGCTGGATCATATGGTAGATCAATTCTTAGTTTTTTGAGGAAACTCCATACTGTTTTCCATAGTGGCTGTACCAATTTGCAGTCCCACCAGCAGTTTCTTTTTCTCTGCATCTTCTCCAACATTTGTTATTACTCATCTTGTTGATTATAGCTATTCTAACAGGTGTGAGATGATATCTCATTGTGGTTTTGATTTGCATTTCCCTATTAGCTAACAATGTTGAGCAACTTTTCATACTTGCTGGCCATTAACACAGTGAAATCTTAAACTTCACTGTGTGTATTAAGATTATCCAGGTGTTAATTTGCATTTTTTTTTACTTCTGATTTTATTTGTTTTACTTCTTATACTTCACTCCTCTCATCTGCTGAAATGCTAGTTTACTTCTCTGTAATTGAACTCACTTTTGAATCCCAATTTTTATTCACAAAAGATAAAAATTAAAACAACCCAAGAGCCACTTCAAGAGACTTAAGCATTACTAGATCAACAGTTGGTTAGCCAGAGGTTTCTACTCTGCTCCGCCAAGACTCTCCTGGTTTCCTACCCATTTGCTCCCCAAGACTCAGCACAGATGTGGGGCACACCCTTGATAGATTTCAGCACTGTGACCATGCTGGGGCTCCACTGGTCCTTCTGGCTTTGTCAGTGAGACCCAACTTAGAAACATCCCTGAGGTCAAAGAGCCCGTGCCCTTTATTCATACATTTGGTCTACAAGGTTAAAGCATAAACAATACTCTCCTGTGACATTGGTCCTATAATTGTATTGTGACTGTATTGCCAACAATATTGTTTCTTATTTTTGTAGACTTGCTGGTAATGGTATATGATAAAAGGATCTCTTGTTGTGGACCAAATGGCCCTCTGAACATTTTGGACAATGCCAAATGTTCACTAATTATTTTAAATATAATATAATATAATATAATATAATATAATATAATATAATATAATAAACTTACCAAATTTAACAAAATTAGCATATGTGTGTGAATATATAATCACACTTATTTAAAATTATTTGTCTAATAAAATTCATCCCTTTTTTAGTAGCTGTGCTGGTAAATTGAATAAAATGTACACAATTAATTAATATGTGTGAGCAGAGTATAACTATGTACTTAGTGAGTAGTAGTATATAAAATACAGAAAGGTAGAAAATGTCAACGAAATAATTTTTTTCAATAATAAAAGATTTTAAAATAAATAAAATTTGATATTAGACAAGCTGTTTTGGAAGCAGTTTCTCTTCTGGGTATGTACCCAAAAAGTTGAAAATTGTTTCTGGTAAAGGCAAATGCACCCAATATTCATAACATCATTATTGACCATGGCCAAGACTTGGAAATGACCTAAGTGCCCTTCCATAGATGACAAGATAAAGAAGATGTGGTACATATATACAATTAAATATTATTCAGCCACAAGAAAAGATAAAATACTGTCATTTACACATTTTTGGAAACATGGCAGAGTGAAAGATGTCCGCAGATCTCTCCCCTTGAAATAACAATAAGCTGAACATTAAAACTCAACAAAAAACACCCAAACTGAGCATGGCATCTATGTGTAAGAGCTACCACAGGTCAGAACCCCAAGTGTCGGTCAGTGGACTGGGAGAGATAAAGAAACTGTCTCTCTCAGCCACGGGAGCTCCCTGTAGGGGGAGGGGGATGGAGTGCTAGATCATATGGTAGATCAAGAGAAGGTACAGCAACTTCCCTGAACGACTCTGCCAGGGTGAGTTTGTGAGTTCCACGCAGCCAGAGGAAGATCCCAGTAATCAGGGCAGAAAGCAGAGAAGCAGGACAACAGAGAAACAACAGTTGATTTTTACTGGCTTCTGTTGCAAAACCGAGGATGAGCCACATCTCCAACACCTAGAGAGCCCCTCTCACCATAACCTCCAAGACCGAACACATGGAGCCTTAGAGAAATCTGAGCAAATGCTACTGAAACTGTTGCTAACATTGAGAGAGATTGAAACTGAGGGCAGCAAGCGTGATTAAATATCCACAAGAAAAAAAAAGGCATTACATAAAGGCATTATTAAGGCTTTGTATAAAGCAGGGATCAAAGAGGATTAGACATCACTTACTGGAAACCAAAAGAAAAGCACCTTCTTTGCAGCAGGTTAAAGGGAGACCCCGATATAACAAAACTTCTTTATGTAAAAAAAAAAAAAAAGCAGAATACACTTCCATTAATGCCCAGGTGAAGACATAGTACATTAAACACCATGAACAACCAAGGTGACAAGGCAGCTCAGAAAGAAAGAGAAAAATCTCCAGGAAATTAGCTTATAGACATGGAATAATGAGACTTAAATGACAGAGAATTCAGAATGGTACTTTTGAAAAATATTCAGTGAGTTCCAAATGTTCATATCAACAATTTCAGCAATAGAAAAAACAACTAGATGAGCAGAACAAGAAGATTACAACCTCAAAAGGAACCAAATCGAACTTCTGGAGATGAAGAACACATTGCAAGAGTTGAAAAATGAAATAACAAGCTTGGGAAATAGAGTCGACCAAATGGAAGAAAAGAACAGTGATATCAAAGACAGAAATCTACAAATAAATCAGAAAGAAGAAGAGAGAAATCAAAGAATGAAAAATAATGAAAGAGAAATTCAAGAACTAGTTAATACCATCAGGAGAAGAAACATAAAAATAATGGGCATTATTGAAGGTGAGGAAAAGGAGCAGGTACTAGAAAGCATTTTCAGTCAAATAGTTGATGAGAATTTCCCAAATCTAAGGAATGAACTGTAGTTTTGAATTCAAGAAGTCAAGAGAACACCCAATTATCTCAACCAAAAAGGTCTTCACCAAGACACATTGTATTAAAATTATTAAAAATCAACAACAAAGAGAATTTTCAGGGTAGCCAGAGAGAAGAAAACAGTAACTTATAAAGGAAAACCCATAGATTATCCTCAGACTTCTCAGCACAGATCTTACAAGCCAGAAAGGAATGGGATCATATATTTAATTTATTAAGTGAAAGGAACTACCAGCCTAGAATAATGTATCCAGCTAAGTTCTCCTTTAGATATAAAGGAGAAATTAAGACCTTTCCAGACATACAAAAACTGAGGGAATTCTCCACCACTATGAGGCCTGTACTACAGGAAATACTGAAAGAACTCAGCTCACCTAAAACAAAATCACACACACACACACACACACACACACACACACACACACACAAACATGATTAGGAGTAAAGTGGCTCTCAGGCAAATAGAAGCAGAGGAGAGCAATCCTTACTAAGAATAGGGCATTATAAGTTTAAATAATAAGAAGAGAATGACTATAGTAAGATAGTAATGAACATTCAGCATATATAGGGACAAACTGAGACAACAAAGACTGAAAAGGGGATAATTTAAACATCTAAATTTGCAAAGGGGAATGGAGATAAGGCATGCACAGAAGAAAATGGACAACTGTGTGTGTGTGTGTGTATGTGTGTGTGTGTGCGTGTGTGTATCCTTTACATATACATAATGCTAACCACACATCAAAATTCAGAACTGAAGTATATAACATAAAACAAGAAGAACCACAGGGAAAATCCACAAAAGCTAACCAAAATGAAGAAAACAGAAACTCAAGGACAAGGAAGCAATGGAAACACTGAGCTACCAGAAATAAAAGATAAAATGGCTATAAGAAGACCTCATATTGCAATAATCACTCTATTTATAAATGGACTGAACTCACCAATAAAAAGGCAGAGAGTGGCAGATTGGATCAAAAAAAAAAAAAACAAAACCCAACCATATGCTACCTCCAGGAGACACATCTCAGCTCCAAAGACAAATATAAACTCAAAGTAAAAGGGTGAAAAATGATATTTCAAGCAAATGGCATTCAGAGAAAAGCAGGAGTAGCGGTACTAATATCAGATAAAATAGACTTCAAAATTTAAAAAAAAAAAGGTAAAGAAAGATACTGAGGGACACTTCATTATGATAAAGAGAATCATGCACTAAGAAGACAAAATACTTATTAACAGCTGTGCTCTCAATAAGGGAGCCCCGAAATATATACAGCAATTACTAACAGAACTAAAGGGAGAAACAGACCAAAACACTGTCATAGTAGGGGAACTAAATACTACACTGTCGAATATGGACAAATAGTCCAAACAGAAAAATATAAGGAAATACATCCTTAAATGACACATTAGACTAACCGGACATAATTGAAATATACAGAGCCTTGCATCCCAAAACGACTGCTTATACATTCTTCTCTAGTGCACATGGAATATTCTCAAGAATCAGCCATATCCCAAGACACAGAGATAGCCTCAACAAATAGAAGAGGATTGAAATCATACCAACCATATTCTCTGATCATAATATTTTGAAACTAGAGATCAACTGCCAAAAGAAACCAGGATGAACCACATATACATGGAGATTAAACAACGTGCTACTGAAGAATGACTGGATCTGAGAAGAAATAAAAAGAGAGATCAAGGGATACATAGAAATGAATGATGATAGTACAACATATCAAAATTTGCGGACACAGCAAAAGTGGGCATAAGAAAAAGTTTATATCATTACAGGCCTACCTCCAAAAAGAAGAACAAGCCCAAATAAATAACCTATACTTCAGCTTTAAAACCTAGAAAAGGAAGAACAAATGAAGCCTAAAGTCAGCAGAAGGAAAGAAATAATCAAAATTAGAGCAAAAATAAATGAAATTGTAAACAACAACAACAACAACAACAAAAACAATAGAAAAAGTAAATACAACAAAGAACTGGTTCTTTGAGAAGATTAATACAATTGACAAACCCCTGGCTAGACTAACTAAAGAAAAAAGAGAAAGGACACAAATAAACAAAATCAGGACTGAAAGAGAGAAAATTATGACTGACATTGCAGAAACACAAAGGATCATACAAGAATACTATGAAAAAATATATAATAACAAATTCGATAACCTAGAAAGAAATGAACCAGTACTTAGAAAAATACAGTCTTCCTAGACTGAATCAAGAAGAACTGGAAAATCTATATAGATCGATCAGCAGTATGGAAATTGAAACATTCATCAAAAACCTACCAAAATGTAAAAGTCCATGGACAGATGGCTTCACCAGTGAATTCTATCCAACATTCAAGGAAAATTTAATACTTATTCTCCTCAAACTCTTCCAAAAAATCAAAGAGAAGGCAGTACTTCCCAACTCATTTTACTAGGCCAATATTACCAAATATTGATACCAAAATCTGGTAATGATAACACCAAAAAAAGAATACTACAGACTGGTATCTCTCATGAACACAGATGCAAAAATCCTAAATAAGATACTAGAGAACCGAATACGGCAACATATTAAAAAGATTATACACCATGATCAAGTAGGCTTCATTCCAGGGGCACAGGGATGGTTCAGCATATGCAAATTGATTAATGTGATGCAGCCCATAAATAAATTAAAAAATAAGAACCATATAATCATATCAATAGATGCAGAAAAAGCCTTCAACAAGATACAGCATCCACTTATGATTGAAACACTTCACAGAATCAGTTAGAAGGAAAGTACCTTAATATAATAAAGGACAAATATGAGAAAACCTCAGCCATTATTATACTTATGGGTGAAAAACTAAAAACTTTCCTGTAAGATCTGGCACAAAGCAAGGCTGTTCTCTATTGCCACTCTTATTCAATACAATATTAGAGGTCCTAGCAAGTGCAATCAGAGAAGAAAAAGATATAAAAGGCATCCAAATATGAAACAAAGAAGTCAAACTGTCACTATTTGCAGATGACATGATTCAGTATTTATAAAACCCTAAAGACTCCACAAGAACACTACTGGAAACAATAAGCAAATACAGTAAATTCTCTGGATACAAAATCAACATTCAAAAATCTATAGTGTTCCTATACTCTAATAATGAAATGTTAGAAAAAGAAGTGGAAACAGTAATTCCTTTTGCAATTGCAACAATAAGAATAAAGTACCTAGGAATAAATTTAATGAAACATGTGAAGGACCTAGATAATGAAAACTACAAGACCCTATTAAAAGAAACCGAAGAAGATACAAAGAAATGGAAAGATATTCCATTTTTTTGGATTGGAAGAATCTACTTAGTTAAAATGACCATATTACCTAAAGCATCACGCAGATTTAATGCAATCTCTATCAAAATCCCATTGACTTTTTTTAAAGAAATAGAGCAAAAACTCACCAGATTTGTGTGGAAGCACAAAAGACCCTGAAATGCCAAAGCCATTCTGAGAAAAAAAGAACGAGGCTGGAGGCATCACTCTGCTCGACTTCAAATTATACTACAAAGTGACAGTAAACAAATCAGCATAGTATTGGCAACAAAACAGACACACGGACCAGTGGAACAGATTCGAGAGTCCAGAAGTAAACCCATATTCATATGGGTAAATAATTTTTGATAAAAAAGCCAAAACCATACAGTGAAAAGGAAAGCTTCTTCAATACATGGTGCTGAGAAAATTGGAAAGTCACTTGCAAAAAAAATGAAACTAGGCTGTTATCTATCACCATGCTTTAAAATTAACTCAAAATGAATTAACAACCTGAATATAAGACCTGACACAGTAGAATGCATAGAAGAAAGCATAGGGACTAAACTCAAGGACTCTGGACATAAAGAAGATTTTATGAATTTGACCTCAAAAGCAAAGGAAGTAAAAGCTGAAATAAATGAATGGGATTACATCAAACTAAAAAGCTTTTTCTCGGCAAAAGAAATTGTCAAAAAGGTAAAGAGACGCCATCCGAATGGGAGAATATATTTGCAAGCAGCACCTCCAATAAGGGCCTAATATCCAAAATATGCAAACAATTCATACAACTCAATAATAACAAAAAACCAAATGATCCAATCTAAAAATGGGCAGAGGACCTAAACAGACACCTCTCTCTAGAGGACATTCAAATGACCAACAAATATTTGAAAAGATCTCCACATTGCTAACTATTAGGGAAATGCAAATCAAAACCACAATGAGATATCAGTTCACACCTGTTAAAAAAGCTGTAATCAACAGGACAAGTAATAACAAATGTTAGAGAGGATGCGGAGACAAAGGGTTCCCCATACACTGCTGGTGGGACTGCACTGGTACAGCTACTATAGAAAACAGTATGGAAGTTCCTCAAAAAACTAAGAATTGATTTACAATATGATCTAGCAATCCCTCTACTAAGTATTTACCCCAAAGACTTGAAAACTCATATCCAAAAAGATATTTGCACACCGATGTTCATAGCAGCATTATTCATAAGTAGCCAGGACATGGAAGCAACCAAAGTGTCCTACGATAGATAATTGGCTAAAGAAGCAGTGGTACATATATACGATGGAGTATAACTCAGCCATAAGAAGAGATGCAATACTGCTGTTTGTGACCTCGAGATAATCGTGCTAAGCAAAATAAGCCTGACAGAAAAAGTTGAAAATCACATGATGCCACTTATATGTGGGAGATAAACCTAAAAGCAACAAATGAACAGAACAAACAAACAGAGACTCATAGACAAGGACTATAGACTAGTGGTTACCAGAGGGTAGGGGGTGGAGGAGGAGCGGGGAGTTGGATGGAGTCAAGAGGGTCATATATAGGGAGGTAGGGGGAGGGTGAAGTGGGTAAATAGGATCAAATACATGGTAGTTGAAGGAAACTGGACTTTGGGTGGTAAACACATAATAGAATATATAGATGTCAAATTGTAATATGCACCTGAAAATTATATATTTGTATTAACCAATGTTACCCAATAAACTTAATTTAAAAAAAATACTGTAATTTACAGCAACATGAATTGATCTTGATTTATCATGTTAAGCAAAATAAGCTTGACAGAAAAATTTGAGAACCATATACAATTTTATTCATATGTGTGACATAAAACTGAAAGCAACAAATGAATAGTATAAAACAGAGCCTTATGGACACAGACAACAGTTTAGTGGTTACCAAAGGGATGGGGGAGGAGAGGGGAGGTAGATCGGGGGGAAAGGGGGTCAAATACATGGTGATGCAAGGAGATTTGACTTTGGGGGGTGAACACACAGTGCGATATACATATGATATATTACTGAATGGTGCACTTGAAACATATATAAATTATTAAGTAATGACAACCCAATACATTTTTAAATAACATTTGGCTTTTTCTCCAAGGAACTGGCAGAGACAAGCCTGAAAATATCTGTCCTCCCCCTGGCTGGTCTGAGGCTACACTGCTTTATTAGTGACTTTCTCTTCATTGTCCTAGACTCGGGGGACATTGCCAAATGGACACAAACCAAATAAGGAAAATTAGAATTAACATCTACAAATTGAAGCCTAGAGTCAAGTCTGCAGTCCTGTTTCCATGGGTGTATCTGAAATGAGAAATCCAGGTTTGAGCGGTGAGTTTATACTTTTTATAGAATGTACTTATGGAAGATTGCTCAAGAGATTCAGGGCACTGCCCAGATGTCAGGGAGAACAGAACCCACTGCTACTAATTTGTATTTTTATCGAGAAACATGCCAATATTTCAAGAGCATTTTGATTATAATTAATAAACAATTGATTCTTGTGAAGCACTGGGATATATCACTGATAAATTCACATCTCATAAAGAAAAATTATACTTGTTTTCTACCATGTATCAAATCGCTACATGTAGCTTTAAAAAAATAAAATGCAAAGATATGATGGCTACTTATGAACTTTTCTTAGACAAAATTTTATTTATGACCAAAGCATACATTATCCTCAGTACTTATAAGAAATGTTGCAATTACAGATAATATACCCTAGATGGATTGTTAAAATAGGTGAAGTGGTTGATGTTATATGTAATCTTCTTTCTTGAATTGTGGGCACAGCACACAGCCTTCTCTCAGAGCTACAACATTCATGAAACGTAGGCACTGGGAACATGATGAGGGCGAGTGACAGATGTGAAAATAAGAGTACAAGGGAGCTAAGATGAAACCACACATGGCAGGAGAATTTGTGTGTCCTGAATGACCAAAAGAATATATATATAACAGGGTGGGTTTAACAGGAGGCTTAAACTATAAGAAGGATTCATGACATTAGACAATGCAGGAGAAGAGACTCCGAGATCAAGGGAAGGTTTTTTTCTTTTTTTTTTTTTAAACTTTTGTAATAGACTTTTAATAACAATGCTGCTGTCAGGCTGAACATGCTACTCTACCCATTTTATGTAATAATATTTTTCAAGTTTCTACATACACTTATATGTTATACTTTTAATGGCTGCAAATAGTCATGGCATGATGAAGTTAGAGCCCATTACAGAACCCCTGGCATAGAGTGGGAGTTGGCAGCAATCGTGAGAACGAGGAATGCGGTTTTTATATGGAGATTATATAGTGAAGGTGTCCACATGTAACCACCTCATATAAGAATATGCATTTTAATTCCATTTTAATTCACCCTTTTGGCAGTGTGCTTGCATATCTGGAAGGAGTTGGTGCTGTAGTCCAGGAGTCAATTCGCAGGCAAATAGAGCTCAGAATCAGGTTAGAGGTGAATGCCAGGCTGGATACCTTTTACACAGTGTGGGGCAGAGTGCCTGGAGGACAAGCACAGACAACAGTTGGGTGTCTGTGTAGTTTGTTTTCCAAGCTAAACCACACGGGAGACGTCAGAATCTCAAGAGAGATGAGATGAGGGTCAGACTGGGACTCACTGAAATAGGCTGGGCTCCTGCATTGCCTACCCATATGGGAACTGAATCAACTGGCTGCACAGCTGACTCTGAGGGTCAAGGTCACACCCGGAGCCAAGTGTTCAGTAAAGACCCTGGAAGGTGCGGTTTCCCCAGTGCAGTGGTGCCAGTCAGGGCCAGTGGGCACGGGGTGCCCGGAGCTTTAACTCTCTGCTGTTGGCCTTGTGTACTCACTGAACCCTCAGGAAATGGGCACATGATGACAGCAAAAGCAATCTGACATTGCTCTTGTGACTCAAATTGGAGCATACAAGAAAAAGAAACACTTCATCATTGCATACTCTTTGTGGATGACAATGTACAAATGATGAAGACAAAGTTGAAAATCAAGAAGGTTGAAGCTACATTAACTGAGTTTCTTAACAAAATCAACACTTTGGGCCAAATTGTTTTTCGTCTCTGAGTGTCCTGTGCTTATTGGAATATTTAACAGCACCCACTACATGGCATTAGTGACAGCCAAACACATCTCCATACATTGCCCAAAGACCCTGGGAGAGGGCCGATTCATCCCCAGATAGGAACCACTTGATAACTGATAACTTATATACCAGATGTCCTTAACCATGCTGTGCCTCTTTAATGATTTTGTACCTGTTAATTTGCAAGCAACAAGCTCATACAGTAAAATTCACTGGACTAATGTCACATTCCTAATAAGTGGCAGCACTAGAGGTAAATTGAAGGTTTGGCAGTTAATACTATGCAATTTACTTGTGAATATATCAGTATCATCCATCCCGAAACAGCAGAAAGTTGCATCCATACCAGAGCACACTGTGTGTTGTGTGTGCACGTGCACATGTATATACGTGTGTAACCTTGATCCTAGTGAATTCTAACTTACGAAATTATGGAAACATGTACACAGTATAAATTCTCACTTTATTGAAAATGTAATTTGATTAAATGCTAAATAACATACTTAAATGTTTAAATCACTCCAGGAATGCATGGTATTAACACATTAAGCCCACTTTGTAACTCCTATTCCAGGGTTTGCTTAGTTAAACGTTGGCGAATGAGAAACTTCACACAAGATGACACCCACAGATGCATAATTATACACTGTAAGGGAGGTAGCATGTTTGGAGTATACACATGAGCTCTGGTTAGTTAGACTTCCTAAAAGATTCCAAAAACATAAATTTTTTAATGTAAACAATGTGCCTTTAATAAAGCAGGCTAATTTCTGGTAAGAATTACTGCTGGTTTGAAAAGTCACCCAGCAAGGAAGGGAAGCCGAGTTATGAAATTGCTTTTAATTTGGGACACAACTCTGCACAGGGAATCAGAAAACAGGAATTCTGGAACTGGCTATCCATGTGATGACTGTAGTTTTGATGAAATGACTGTAAATTATTGGGTCTTCGTGCTTTATTTTTTAATCTGTGTAATCATGCAAGTGCCTTTTAAATGTTTGTACTAACAATAAATGCACGAATTATAAAATTGAGACATTTTTCTTATTAAATTATTCCATTATCTAGAGAAAAAATAAGAAAAAAATGGAGCTATGCAAATAAATAGTTACAGAAATGTGATACGTGTCACTTTCAAAGCTATCATGCAACTTTTGAATAGAATGTGTACTTCTACGACCTGACTTAGGAGCAGTGCGGGTGGTGTTTGGTAAAAATGTCTTTCTACAAAGAGACACCTTTTATAAAAAAACAACATACGATTTAGACTTCAGATAGAATCCATAAGGTATTATGTACCTCTGAGTGATATGATGTCTTTCTTCTCCCACTTACTAGAGGCTGATGTGAACTCTTGGGTTGCTGCAGCACAACAGTGAAAACAGTAAGAGCAGGAGACCCAAGGAAGCATGTTTCTAGGGAGATGTGAAATGAGAAAGAAATGAACTCTAAAACATTTTTATTGGACATAAAATAACCTATTAAAAACAGTTTCCATCATCTACTGCCTAGTGTGAATAGAGAATTTTTGTGTAAACAGCTTGGGGTGTCTAAAACATGAACCTCACGTTTCTTATTTACCATCTCTCACACGGAAAGGGATAAGAATATGTTTTTAGCTTGTGATATGTGGAAAGTCACTTAAATTCTCTGAATGTCAGTTCTTTTACACATGTGGACAATAATACCAACCTTAGAAGCTTGTTGTCAAGTTAGCATAATTCCTGATACCTGTCAGGTTGCCGCTGGAGATGGGCAATAGATTCATGCCTGAGTCTTCCCTCACACATACATAAATTGCCCAAGAGCATGGCATGCCCTATCTCTCATCCAGCGTACAATGTTAGACAGGTGCTGTTTTCTCCTGTATATTGTGAGATAGATTCTGATACTTAAGTGTCAATGTTTTTAAGGTGACATAAAGTAATTGAAAGAGGTGAAAGGTTTTTTTTTTTTTTAAATGAAGTATAAATAGGTTAGTCATTGTTATTTCAAAGGCTAGAAGCAGAAAAAATCTCGTAGAAATAATCCTATAGAGGTTTCTATGTCCATTCAAAAATAGTCTTCTCTTTAAAATACACATATAATGTGTATGATTAATTCCTTTGTAGGAAGATCCTTTCATTTTAGTGAAGCTCTAGTCTAAATGGCGTAACTAAAAATTACACGCTTCATAGATCCAGTACCAGGTCTGATGGGTCACCTGCTATTTCCATGACCTCTTCATATCCCTCACTCTCTTCTGCGTATGATACTATGTAAATAATAAATACCTGTTAAATTTTGCTGTGGAAAATCATATTTGGAAATCCAATGATAAGTAGCTATAGTGAAATTCATTTCAAACACTGCTTTGGCAACAGGGTAAATAATTCAGACTAATTAAATATATCTTAATATAACAGCTTAACATGCTATGTCTTCTACAGAGAAGCAAAGTACATTTTAAGAAAAATAGCTTGCTTTTTCTTTGTATATCAGAGTGATTCTCATTGATTTTGCTGGACTCTGTGAATGGTGTGTCAGGGGTGCCTCATATTGTTCGATTCTGAGAAATAGTCTCATAATTTAATTCAATATGTTTTTTTCTACACATTTGTAAAAATAGCCTTATAATATATAAGCATTCCCACTCAGTTTCTTAATTTTCAATGTATTATTTTTACAGTCCCTCCCTTTTTTCTTTATTTTTACTTCATACTTTTTATAGGTCTATTTGCAACAATCTTCCTGCAAGATTTTTTGAATGAATCATTTATATTGGCTAATTCTTTTAAATTTTCAAAAACATTAATTTTTGTAGAATAATATGTCAGGTTTCTGAAGGTGGTACTTTTTATTTTAAAATATTTTTGTCTGTTTTCTCTTTTTTAAAATAATTTGCTCTGTGTATATTTTAATCCCCTCTTTCTTGACTTCCTCAAAATTCTAGGAATCGATGGTTTTAGAATTCTATGAGTCATATAGCAACTTGCTGATTCCAGTTTTTTGAGGCCTTTCCTTGTTTTAAACCTGAAAACTGTGTGTTTCAAGAACCCCTCATTTGAAGCAAACCAGGTTAGTAGGCAGCCCACCAAAATTGACATGATAGCAAAGTTTTTCTAATGGTAGATTTTTTTGGAATGCTATTTCTTCCCATATTTTGGAATTTCAAAACCTCTTCCCCATTAATTGAATAACCATTTTTCGTTTAAGTCCCATCATTAAATTGTGTAAAAATTTCCATCTCACATTTCTTCCTTGTGTTCATTTTAATATCATGATAATTAACATTTGATGATTCCTGAACATCTGAATAATGCTGGCTACACTGCACATGGCTCACAGAAGATCTGAAGAAGGATCTTCTCTCTACTGAAGAGTGAGCAATTGAAATGGAAAGATAAAAATGATGATAATGGAAGAATCCAACAGTCAGGACTATCAGTTTGTACCTGATAGTATTAAAGAATAAAGACTGGTGTTTTTCTTAGTTCATGCTACTTGCTGACAACTGACATTCATGAGGATTTACATAGCAATGTTAAACATAGTGATGTTGACAAGCGAATTGAGCTTCCAAATATGATTTTTAAAAAGTTAAAATTATGTTTTAAATGGTGAATAAAAAACAAAATTCTGAATACAAAAAAAAAGTCACCTTTTGTGTATCTCTAAGTTCATTTGTAGAATGAGCCAAATCCATATTTGTTTAAACAGATATCCAGTTTGTGCTCAGTCTTGAAAAAGAATTATGTTTATGTGAATTAAAACATTTGATATTGTTGATATGTATATTTCAGAAGGACAGTCAATCATTTTTATCCTATCAAGTAGGTAGAGATATTTTCCTTTTGTTATTTCATGGAATCTTTATAAAAACTTGGCTGTAAATGAACACCATCTGACTTCTGACTTCGGATAACATAATGGAATTTACATTTTCTTCTAAGTAAGAAACTTTAATTAAAAATTTAAGGAATTGTGTATTTCCTGAAATATTTAGAGTTAGATTAAAAACTATAATTTAAAAAAAATACACAGTTCACAGGTCTTAATTTACTATATATGCATGCATATCTTGTCTCTTCTTTTAGGAAAGTCAACAAATGGAGAATTACAAACAAACATCAATTGATTTCATCTTATTGGGGCTATCCCAATGTCAAATATTGGGCTGTTCGTCTTCTCTCTCATTGTGCTCATGTTCCTGATGGTTCTGCTTGACAACCTGTCCAGGGTCCTCCTCATCGTGCTGAAGGCCCACCTCCACACTCCATGTATGTCCCCCTGAGCCAGCTCTCCCTCATTGATCTGAATTATGTTTCCACCACTGTCCTCAAAATGGCTTTCAACAACCTGCTGGGGAACAAGTCTATGTCATTCATTGGATGTGGGGTTCAGAGCTTCTTCTTCTTGACTTTAGGAGGTACAGAAACTCTGCTGTTGACGTGCATGGCCTATGACTGCTATGTGGTCATAGCAGTCATTGCTTTCCTCTCTGCTATCTCAACCGGATGAGTAAAAGAGCGTGTGTGCTGATGATAGCAGGGTCTTGGATGACAAGTGCTATCAACTCCTGTGCCCACACTGCATATGCCCTACATATCCCCTACTGCTACTCCAGGGTCATCAACCATTTATTCTGTGATGTCCCAGCCATGCTGACTCTGGCCTATATGGAC
The DNA here is from genome assembly GCA_028627145.1 of Eidolon dupreanum. NCBI lineage: Eukaryota > Metazoa > Chordata > Mammalia > Chiroptera > Pteropodidae > Eidolon > Eidolon dupreanum. The sequence continues at coordinate 37,242,889 of CM053515.1, forward strand.
ACCTGGGTCTATGCATGCTCTATGTTTGTAAACACCACTCTCTTCCTCGTGTTGCCTTTCATCACTATTGCATGTTCCTATAGCCGATTGCTCCTTACCGTCCTCAACATGCACTCAGAGGCAGGGAGGAAGAAGGCTTACTGGACCTGCGGCACCCACCTCACTGTGGTGACTTTGTACTATGCACCCTTTGTTTACACTTACTTGCGCCCAAGATCCCTATGATCTCCAAGAGAGGACATGATACTGGCTGTCTGCTACACTATCCAGACCCTAGTGCTCAACCCCTTCATCTACAGTCTAAGAAACAAGGAAGTGATGGGGGCCTTGAGGAGGGTGATTCAGAGAATCTCCTCTGTGAAAATGTAAACACAATCGCATTAGTCCTGCAGCCTCACAGGGAGATCTCCTCAACATTGTATAGTCACTAAGAGAAATATAATTCCAGGATTAGAACAGGAGCTAAATTAATATAGAGTAATAAAGAAATTTGACATAACAATTATATTTTCCCAACCAATATTTTGTTTTATTTTTGGTGATATTTCAATGCTGTAAAGGGCATCTATTTTACTCTAACATATGGACAATATAGTTTTACTAATATCTAGAAATAAAAATAAAAACTGCCAAACTTTATGTTATCATTAACTATAATTGTTCTGTTATACTTCACATATCACCTAAATGGTTAACATAAGATAAATGAATCCTAAATGTTATACCATTGCTGGGTTCATATTATAGTATGTTTTTGTTTTATTTCTATTATAGTTTTCTCTTAAATGGTGAATACCAGTTCTTCTATTTCTTTATTTTCAGGGGAGGTGGTTATTATACCGATTAGGCAGAAGGCTCTGAGAGAAATTAGAAGTTCTTGCAACACTATAAAGCAAACACAACAAGTTTATATCTTCCATGATAGGTTTCCTTGGAATATATGGGTGAATCCTAAGTAATTTATTTGCAAGTCTACTCAAAGTGCAGAATAAACAATTATGCTTGGGGAGATGCAAAATGGACTATAGAAGAATGAGAGTCACTTTATAAAAGGATTAATAGAGAGACAAGATGGCATAGAAGGTAAAGGCTGTACACGCCTCCTCTTTCGACCACCCTAAAATTATAAAAAAACTACTGAGCAAGCAGTACATGGAGTAACCAGAAGTTTGGCTGTACAGAAGCACTACAACTAGGTCACCTCAAATGGAGGGGTGGAGACACAAAACAGGTCCAATCCCACATCCATGAGTGATGATCAAGAATTAAAAGGCTGTCTTTGCTGCAGAGCCACCTCCCCCAGCTGAGGAGTGAGGGATCCTGGCCATATACTGGGCTTTACAGCATCTGGAAGAGAAGTATGTATCACCTCTAGCTGTGAAAACCAGCAGACGTAGCAGCAGAGTGAGACAGCAGAGACCTTCCTCTTAAAAGGCTCACTTCCAGCCTTAGTCACTCATGGAATTGCTTGCTCTGAGCTCCAGTCTAGGCTTCCGCTAAGGAGTGCCATAGGGAGAAGCTCTGATCTGTTAGACTTCAGGATGAGTGCTGGAGGAGCGCCTGACTCCTGGACAGAGGTGTAGTCAGAAGCCATTTTCTTTGTTGAGACCTCCCCCTTCCCAGCCTGCAAACGCAGGTTCCATCAACTAGGATAGCAACAGTCGCTTGGCCAAGGGGATTCCCTGAAACTCCACCTCTCCCAACTTGCAGTCCCACCCAAGCCACTTCCAGTTTTATTCTATACAAACTGGCTGTCTTGGTTCTTGCTGCGAATTTCATAAAATCTCTCAAATGCACACAAAACCCAAAGAAGGAGTATCTGGCTTTAGCATACCCTGAATCTCCTGATGAGAAGCTTCAACCCCCATACCAGCTGCAGCCGGCCTTGGTTTCTGACTTGATTCCAGCACAAGTGACAGCCGTATACAGATTGCTTGGTGACTCTTACCAGATGACCCCAGAAATGGACAGGCTGTGGCTGAACTTGCCTGTTGCTGAAACCCTCTCAGGTTTGTGCCATGAGGCCACACAGCACAACTACTACAACTAAGCCACTCTACTAAGACAGGGAGAGTATCAAGTATTCTACTTAATACACAAAAACAGACACTGGGAGGCAGTCAAAATGTGTGGACAAAGAAGCATGTCTCACTTGAAAGAACAGGACGAAGCTCCAGAAAAAAATTTCCAAAAATGGAGATAAGCATTCTACCTGATGCAGAGTTCAAATAACTGGCTATAAAGATGATCAAGAAATAGGAGAAAAGCAGATGGATTCAGTAAGAAATTTAACAAGGAGGTAAAAAAAAAAAAAACAAACAAACATACAAATGAAGGTGGAAAACGTAGTAAGGAGCCAGTCAGAAATGAAGATAACAATATCTGAGATAAAGTGTACATTAGAGGGAATCCAGAGTGAGTGAAATGAAGGTTGAATCACTGATATAATGATGGAGTAGCAGGGGAGACCCAATCAGAGCATCAACAAGAAAAAAAGTGTCCATAAAAATAAAAACAGTTTAAGAAGTCTCTGGGACAATGTCAAGCATAACAACATTTGCATTATAGGAGTACCAGAAGGAGAAAAGAGACAGCAAGGAATTGAAAACCTATTTGAAGAATTGATGGAAAACTTCCCTAACCTGGTGAAAAATAAAGAAATACAACCCAAGAAAGTTCAGAGAATCTCAAACAAGATGAACTCAAAGAGGCCCACACTAAGACATATCATAACTAAAATGCCGAAGATTAAATATGAAGAGAGAATCTTAAAAGCAGCAAGAGAAAATCAATTAGTTACCTATAAGGGTGCACCCATTAGAATGGAAGCTGATTTCTCAAAAGAAACTATGCAGTACAGAAGGGATTGGCACAAAATATTTGACATACTGAAAACCCAGGATCTATAGCCAAGAATACTTTATCCAGCAAAGCTATCGTTTTGAGTCAAATGACAGATAAAAAGCTTCCTAGACAAAGATAAGCTAAGGGAATTTATCAACACAAAGCCAGTATTATAGGAAATGTTGGAGGAACTTCTTTAAGAAGAAAAAAACATGTATCAAAAACAGGAATAAAAAATGGTAATAACAACATTTTTATCAACAATTACCTCAAATGAAAAAGAATTAAGTGCTCCAACCAAAAGCTAGAGTGGCTGAATTGATAAGAAAACAGGGCCCCTACATATGCTGTCTTCAAGAGACTCACTTTAGATTAAAAGACACACACAGACTAAAAGGAATGGGATGGAAAAAGACATTGCTTTGATGGACATAGAAGTTATTGTGCTGAATGAAATGTCTTTCTTTTTTTGTGCAAATCATCTCCAACATCCTCTCCCATCCCAATAGCAAATGAAGGATCTTGTTTGCTATTTCAACACACATGTGTTTTGTGCTCTAAAGAAAGAGTAAGCCAACTGGCCTGAATACACTAAGACTGGCTCTGCTCAAATACAGTTTTGTTTTGTTTTGTTTTTTTTTTAAATTCTAACCTCAAAAAGAAAACTTATTTACTTTTGAAAACTAGATCATTGAAAAATTAGTGAACATATATTTTTAGGTAATTGTTTTTGTCAAATATTAACAAAATAAAGACTCCTGGTTTTTAGTTCCATATGTAAAAGTTTCAAAAGCCATTCTTTGTCTTAATAAGAGGCTGAAGAGGCTGAGAAATATCAATAACTCTTCTTAAATTCATAAGAAAATGAAAGACACTGAACAAACCATGGCTTCTGAGATCAGAGATACAGGTTAATATAGAGAGTCAAAGCAGAGACTCACTAGAACAGACCACAGTGGTAACCAGTGCTGGAGTAAGGAAATCTGAATGATAAATGACTAATTGCTGGAGCCTCAGTGTGGATATCTCAGAATTAAAAACTCCAGGAAAATCCGAAGCTAAGTGGGGGTGGGCACACGTTTGTGAGGTTTACCCCCAGGGGCTCAACCAGGATACAACAGTAACTTCCAGGAAAAATTCACTCATGCCCTAGCTGGGGGAAGGGAAAAAAGAGAAGCAAGCTTGTAATACCCCAGAGCACTGTTTTTCTTACCAATGCCTTCCTTCAGGAGAAACTAGTTAACCAGACCCTAACACGTGGGCCATTATCAGAGCCTGTCTGACCCAGGGAAATAGGAACTCCCAAACTTTCTTTAGATCTACCTTTGATGAGCAAGAAGGAAACTATTTAACTCTTGCTCACTCTAAACATAGTTATTTCTGAGTGGGAGAAAAACTTGTGAAGTTCACAGTTCACTGGCTCCAGCTCATTAAGAGATAGAGACCAAATCAAAGAACTATAGAATGACTCCACTCTCCACACACCTCACCATCACATTGCCAGAGGCCTACATACAGCAGTTCTTTTTCTCTAGTTCATCCTGTTTGGCTACTAAATAAATAAGTAATTAAATAACTGCAAAACATACTAAAAGGCAAAAAAAAAAAAAAATGAAAATTAATAACAAGCATCAAAACTGTATGTGGCAGGGATGTTGAAATTATCAGACCAGGATTGTAAAACAATTATAATTAATAAAGTAAGGTCTCTAATAAATACGAGAACTGGCTGCAGGGGAAGATGGGCCATGTAAGCAAAAGTGGAAATCCCTAAATAGAAACAACAATAAATGGTAGACTCCTATGTCAAAAATTATTTGTTTATATATATATATAATGGAGAAAAGATAGCTTCTTCAAATGCTGTGCTGGGAAAGTTGGAAAGCCATATGTGGAATAATGAAACTAGACTGCTATCTATCATCATACACCAAAATTAACTCAAAATGGATCAAATACCAGAATAGGTGACCTGAAACAATAAATCACATAGAAGAAAACATAGGTATTAAACTTATGGACCTTGGATTTAGAGAGAATTTTATGAATCTGACCTCAAAAACAAGAGAAGATAAGAAAAGCAAGAGCAAAACTAAACGACTGGAACTATTTTAAGCTACAAAGCTTCTGCCCAGCAAAAGAAACCATCAACAAGACAAGAAGCAAACTTTTGAATGGGAGACTATATTTGCAATGCCTCTTTTAAGGAATTAATATCCAAAATATATAAAGTGCAACAACAAGAATAAAAACAAGACTGACAACCCAATAAGAAATGGGCAGAGGACCTGAACAGACACTTCTGTCATAAAGACATACAAACAGCCAACACACATAAGAGATGATGTTCAACTACACTAGCTATTAAGAAAATGCAAATCAAGCCCGCAATGTGATACCATTTCACACCTGTCAGAATGTCTATCATCAACAGAAGAAATTACAAGTGTTGGAGAGGTTATGAATAAAAAGGAACACTCATACACTGCCAGTGGGAATGTAAATTGATAGTTACTTGGAAAATATTATGGAGGTTCATCAAGAACCTGAGAATAGAATTACCATATAACCTATCAATCCCTCTTCTGGGTTTTACCCAAAAACATTTATCTGCAAACTTGTATGCACCCTGATGTTCATAGCAGCATTATTCAAGGTGGCCAGGACAAAAAAGCAACCAAAGTACCCACCTGTACGTGATTGAATAAAGAATATGTGGTACATATATACAATGGAATATTACTCAATCATAAGAAAAAAATGAAATACTGCCATATGCTATAGCATGAATGGATCTTGAAATTGTCATCCTAAGCAAAATAGGTCAGACAGAAAAAGTTGAGAACCATATGATTTCTCTTATATGTGGAATATAAAACTAAAAGTAACAAAGAAACGTGACAAGCAAAGAGGGACTCATGGAAAGGACAATGGACTAGTACTTACCAGAGGGAAGAGGGAGGGAGGTAGATAGGGATAAGGGGGGAGGGATCAAATATTTTGCGGTAGAAGGAAATTTAACTTTGCACGATGAACACACAATACATGTGACATATTATTGAATTTTACACTTGAAATCTGTATGATTTTATTAACCAATGTCTCCCCAATAGATATAATAAAAATAAATAAATAAAAACCATCACAATATGGAAAAATAAGTGATCAATTACTTAAAAAGTCAACTTGCCAAAACTCACACAAGAAGAAGTAGACAATCTGAATAGGCCTAGATCTAGTAAGTAAATCTAAACAATAATTAGTTGCCTTCTAAATAGAAATTACTAGCCTATTTGGGTTCACTCAAAAATTCTATCAGACTTTTAAGAAACAAATAATACCAATTATACACTCTATCATTCAGATGATAAAAAGAATACTTCCTAACTCTTTCTGTAAGTCTGCAACTAGCCTAGTACCAAAATCAGACAAAGACATTACAATAAGAAAAATATGCGATCATTATCTCTTATAAACATAGATAAAAAATCAAAATATTAATAACAAATAGATGCAATATTGTATAAAAGAAATTATATACTGTAACCAAAGGCTATTAATTCCAGGGGTGTGAGACTTGTTAAATCTTCAAAAATCAATAAATTTAGTCCATCACATCAATAGGCAGAAAAGTAAAATCACATAATCATAGCAGTAGATGTACAAAAAGCATTCAGCAAAATCCAACACCTCTTCACACTTAAAACTCTCAGTAAACTAGGAATAAGAAAGTTTATTAACCCAATTTATAAACACCTATAAATTATAACTAAATTATAGAATGATCAACCTGGAGAACTATCTGAAGACTAACTGAACAAAGTCCTATAACTAAGGACATAAAGAAGAAACCAAGTCAAGACTGGTAGGAGGGATGAAGATGTGAAATGGCCTAACCCCACACCCACGTGTGGTGGTTGAGAATTGGTAGGGATATTTTGGATGCTGACATCCCCTGCTGAGAAGCGAGGAGTCCCAGCCCAGAGCTCCAGGACCAGGAAGAGGAGCCCCACCACATCTGGCTGTGAAAACCAGGAGCGATTCAGTCCATTTGGGTGAGATGGAGGGCAGCTGGAAAACCAAGCATCCTCTGAAAGGACCTATACACAGACTCCCTGGCTTGCAGGCACTCACCCTGGACTCTGGTAGAAGGATGGGGATGTGGGGATTGCCAGAGACATACAGGGAAATCTGAATTGTGTGGCTTCAGGGCAAGGGCTGAGGAATAGCTGCCAATGTCCCACTGTTAAGCCCTCCTTTCATATAGCCAAATCTGAATCTGCATCGATCTGGTGAACACCACTCACCCCACCCTGGCGACTCCCTGAGAGCCCAACTCAACCAATTCACATGGTTAGTAACATTTCACTGTATATATGTACTACTACTTATTTGTCCAATCGTCTCTTGGTAGGCACTTGGTTTGTTTCATATCTTGCCTATTGTCAATAGCGCTGCCTTGCACATAGGTATTCATAGATCTTTATAAACTAGTATTTTTGTTTTGTTTGGATAGCAATCACAAGTGCTTTTGCTGGTTCAAAAGGTAGTTTCCCTTTAAATTTTTTGAGAAATCTCCAAGCTGTTTTTTTGTCCTAGCTGCACCAATTTGCAATCCCAATAAACGTGAATGAGCGTTCCCTTTTCTCCACATCATGGAATACATCAAGTGTATTTTGATTTATTGATGATAGCCATTCTGACAGGTTTTGGGTGATATCTCATTATAATTTTAATTTGCATTTCTCTAATGATTAGTGACTTTGAGCATCTTTTCATACACTCATTAGCCATCTGCATGTTCTCTTTGGAGCAATACCTATTGAGGTGTTCTACCCATTTTTTAATTGGTTTGTTTTTGTTGTTGTTGAGTTGTTTGAATTTTTTTATAAATTTAGATGTATCAGATGTATCATTGGCAAATGTCTTCTCACATTCTGGAAGTTGTCGTTTCCTTTCATTGATGGTTTCTTTTGCTATGCAAAAACGTTTTAGTTTGACGTAGTCCCATTTTTTCTTTTGCTTTTCTTACCTAAGTAAATATGTTAGAGAAAATATACTAAGATCAATGTCAAAGAATTTGCTGCCTGTTTTCTTCTAGGAGTTTATGGTTTTTGGTCTTACATTTAAGTCTTTAACCTGTTTTCAGTTTATTCTTGCATATGGTGTAAGAAGGTGGTCCAGTTTCATTTTTTGGCATGTATCTGTCCAGTATTCCCAACAACAATTATTGAATGAACTGACTTTATTTTTGATTCATTTGTCTTAGATTAAATAACCATGTGGATGTGGATTTTTTTTTTCTGGACTCTCTATTTTGTTTCACTGACTTATGTATCTACTTTTATGACAATATCATGCTGGGTTTTTTTTTTTTTTTCCTCCCTATAACCTAGTAGTATATTTTTATACCAGGTAATGTGATAACTTCTACTTTGTTCTTTTTTCTCAAGATTGCCGTGGCTGTTTGGGATTTCTTGCAGTTCTAAATACATTTTTGGATTATTTGTTTTTGTTTTCTAAAAAATGCCATTGGTATTTTGGTAAAGATTACATTGAATCCATAGATTGCTTTGGGTAGTATGGACATTTTAATTGTTAAATCTTCTTATTCATGAGCACGGTATATGCTTTTATTTCTTTGTTTCTGCTCCAATTTATTTAATAACCTATAACTTTTCAAGTACAAGTCTTTTACCTGTTAAGTTAAATGCTTTCCCTGGTGTTTTATTGTTTTTAATGCAATTATTAATAGGCTTTTTAAAATTTATTTTTCTGATAGTTCATTATTGATATGTGGAAATGCAATCAATTTCTGAATATTAATTGCATATCCTGCTACTTCACTAAATTCGTTTATCAGTTCTAACAAATTTTTAATCAGATCTTTAGGGTTCTCTAGATATGGTATCATGTCAGCTGCAAATAATGAAAGTTTTATTTCCTTATTTTAATTTGGATGCCTTTTATTTCTTCTTCTTGTCTGATTGCTATAGCTAGGACTTCCAATACTGTGTTGGATAAAAGTGGTGAAATTGGACATCCTAGTGTTGTTCCTGATCTTAAGGAAAACGCTATTAGCCTTTCCACATTGAGTTTGATAGCTCTGGGTTTGTCTTATATGGACTTTACTGTGTTGAAGTGTGTTCCCTCTATTCCCACTCTGCTGAGAGTTTTTATTATATTTTAATTTCTGATGTTGCCAAATCCTTTTTCTGCATCTATTGATCTGATCACATGATATTTATCTTTCGTTTTGTTAATGTGGTGTATCAGATTAATTGATTTGTGGTTATTGAACCAATCTTACATCTCGGACCTAAATCTTCCTTGTTTTGGTGTGTGATCTTTTTAATGTATAGTTGAATTTAATTTGCTAATATTTTTGAGGAATTTTATATCTACATTCATCAGGGATATAAACCTATAATTTTTTTCTAATTCTTTTTTTCTGATTTTGGAATCAAGGTAATAGTGACCTCATAAAATGAACTTGGGAGCCTTTCATCCTCTTGAATTCTTTGCAATAGTTTAAGAAGAGAAAGTGTTAATTCTTCTTTAAATATTTGGTAAAATTTACCTGTGAGGCTATCATGTTCAGTACTTTGGTTTTCTGAGAAGTAGTAATCAGTCAGTTCAGGTATTCTGTTTCTTCTTGACTCAGTCTGGATGATTGTGTGTTGTAGGAATGTATATATGTCTTCCAGATTGCCCAATTTGTTGGCATGGAATTACTCATAGTATTTTCTTATCAACTTTGTATTTCTGTGGTGTCCATTGTCACTCCTCTCTTTCACAGCTCATTTATTTATTTGGGTCCTCCCTCTTTTTCTTTTAATGAGTATGCTTAAGAGTATATCAATTTCCTTTGTCTTTTCAAAGAACCAACTCTTGGTATCATTGATATTTTGTATTAATTTTTTAGATTTTATATTGTTTATTTTCACTCTGATCTTTATTATTTACCTCCTCTTTATTTTGGCTGTGTTTGCAGTTGTTTTCTAGTTCCCTTAGGTGTGAGGTTAGATTGCTGATTTGGGATTTTTCTTGTTTCTTGAAGTGGGCCTGTATTGCTCTGAGTGTTCCTCTTAGAACCACTTTCACTCTGTCCCATAGATATTGGGTCATTGTTTTATCACTTTGATTTGTCTCAAGGTATCTTTGATTTCTTTTCAGATCTCACTGTTATCCCATTTATTGTTCAGTAGCATGCTATTTAGCCTTCATTTGTATATGTATTTATCAGTTTTTTCTTGTAATTGGTTTCTAGTTTTATACTATTGTTGTCAGAGAAGACACTTGATATAATTTAAATTTTCTTAAATTTAATGAGACTTGTTTTGTGACCTCCCAAGGAGTCTATCTTGGGAAATATTTCATGTGCATTTGAGAAATAATATATATTTGGCTGCTTCGATGTGAAACACTCTAAATATCAATTAAATTTATCTGATCTAGTTTGTCTTTTAAGGCCGCTGTTTCCTTCTTGATTTTTTGTCTGGAAGATCTGTCCATTGATGTCATTGGGGTGTAAAATTCCCTTCTGGGAATGTCTTACTGTCGATCTCTTCCTTTATGTCTAGCAATATTAGCTTTATACATTTAGGTGCTTCTATGTTGTAGTAATAAAAGTTTACTAGGGTTATAGCCTCTTGTTGTATTAATCCTTTTATCATTATGTAATGTTCTCCTTTGTCTCTTTTTATAGCTTTTGTCTACAGTGTATTTTATCATTTCTATTAGTATGACGTATCTTTTTCCAGATCTTTAATTTCAGTCAGTGTGTATCTTTTTAACTAAAGTGGATATCTTGTAACAATATATGTATAGGTCTTATTTTCTTATTCATTCATCAACCTTATGTCTTGATTGGAAGATTTTATTCATGTACATTGAAAGTGATTATTGCCATATTATTATTTATATTTATATTATTATTTTCTTCCCCTTCTTCTAAAGAAGTCACTTCAATCTTTCTTCTATACTGCATCAGTGCTGATAAGTTTCTTTAGCTTTTTCTTGTCTGGGAAGCTCTTTATCTGTCCTTTAATTCTAAATATCAGCCTTGCTGAGTAGTTTTGGTTATAGGTTTTTGCTGTTCATTACTTGGAGAATTTCATGCCAATCTCTTCTGGCCTGCAAAGTTTCTGTTGAGCCATCAGCTGACAATGTGATGGGAGCTCAGTTGTAAGTGACTAGCTGCCTTTCTCTTGCTGATTTTAGAATTTTCTCTTTGTCTTTAACCTTTGCCATTTTAATGGTGATGCATCTTGGTTTAGGCCTCTTTGAGCTCTTCTTGTTTAAGACTCTCTGCACTTCCTGACATTTTATGTTTATTTTCTTTTCACCAGGTGAGGGACACTTTTCATTGTTATTACTTCAAATAGGTTATCAGTCCTTTGTTCTTTCTCTTCTTCTGATACAAATTTTGGTACACTTAATGCTGTCCCAGAGGCCCCTTAAGCTATCCCCATCTTTAAAAAAAATTTTTTTTTTTGCTGTTCCAATTGGTTGTTGTCTGCTACCTTGTCTTCCAAATCACTGATTCGATCCTCTGCTTCTTCTAATCTAGTGTCAATCCTTTCTAATGTATTTTTTATTTCAGTTACTGTATTCTTCATCTCTGACTTTTTTAAAGATTTCTATATCCTTTTTTATGCTTTTTATCACTTTGTTGAAGTTCTCACTGAGGTCAACTATTCTTTCCCTAAGTTCATTGAGCATCCATTTAACCAATGTTTTGAACTATGTATTTGACAGGTTGTTTGCCATCAATTCATTTGTTGCTTTTCTAGAGTTCTCACCTGGTCTTTCATTTAGGATGTTTCTTCATTTTTTCTTTTCCTTTTGGCCTCCTCTCTGTGTTTGTTTTTATATGTTAGGTAGATCTGTTGTGTCTCTTATTCTTGGTCAGGTGGCTCTATGTAGTAGGTACCCTGTATGGCCCGGTGCCTCAGTCAGTCTGATCAGCTGTGCTCAGTGCTTCAGTAATTTTTTTTTATGTGAATCATGTGTGCCCTCCTGTGGAAGTTAAGCCTTGAATGCTTTTGTCACATCAGTGAGTGACTGGTATTCCCTATAGCCACAGGGTATGAGCTGCTGTGTGGGGACTGAATCCACAGATTGGGATTTGCTCCAATAGGCTTATGTGCTTGTTCACACCACTCTTGGGCTGTTTTCCTTGTGGGGTTAATCAGGTGGATTTCTGTTGGAGTCTAAATACAGCCACTAGGCGTGTTGGTACTAGGACCCCTTAGGAGGGGCTCTCATGCAGGCCAAGCTCAGCTGCTGCCTATGACTAGCCTGGGGGCTACCTGCTAAGAGTTACAAAGCTGTCTGAAGTTGATAGCTGTCTGTCCTGGAAGTGGAAGCACCTGGGAGAGGCCACACAATGACCAGAGGCCAGCTGCCAGCAACATTGAGTCTATGGTAACTTAGCAAAAGGCCCCAGGGACTTCCATGCCTGAAGCTCCCTGCCAGCATCCTATGAGCCTCAGCAACTGAAAGCAGTTCTGGTTGTATGCAAGTTGGGTGATGCGGGGTCCCAATGAGTCACCACTTCAGGGCCAGTCGTGTTTCCCATGTTCGTGCAGACTCAGATTTCGTGCTATTGCTAACCCTGTGGACCCTTGCAAAAACCTTAATTTACGATAAGTCCAGCTGCTCCCTGCCTCAAGCCAGCAGACCCCTGAGATTTGTTCAAGAAATACTGATTTTTACTTAAGCTATTTAAGATTTCTACAGCACTAACTGATATAAAGCATAATGTGATGGCACTTTTAGAGACAGCAGCTTCAAATCTAGACAAAGGTGATCAGATAAGTTTCAGATGGCTTAATAGTGGCAAAACATAATGTTCTTTTTCATTTAAGGAGACAGAAGAGCCAAGAACTGGTCACCTCAGCATAAGAGGCACATTATCTAGTCTGTGAGCCACTGGGAGGGAGATAGAGATAAAACGAGGTTTTTATCTCAGATACAGGTCTTCCCATCTTAATCTTTCTCATCCCTTCTGATGAAAAAATATATAAATGAAATTGCCTTAAGGTACACTAAAGCTAAAAATCTGAACAGCCTTTTCACTCGGTAACTTTTAATTCTATTTGTTAACAGCCTTAATAGAGAGCTTTCCCTCCTGGTTAAGAGAATAGGGATGGAATGGGAGACCATGGATACCCAAGATTTGGTTAATTTGGACATTGAACTTGTCTGTCCTCTAGATGAGCAACCCAAAAGTAAAGTTGCCATGATCTTTAATTTTCAGACTTGGCAAATGTGAGGCCCTATGTGAGGCCAAAATACTCCAAACTCAAGCCATTATTACAAAGAATGAAGACACTGGAAAGGGATTACTGTAAGTATAAGGATTAAAGACATTCTCAGCCTTTTAAGCAGCCCTTTCAAGGCCCTCCTACTCCCCAGAAATAGGGCACCAAGGACCTACAGAGCTTTTTCCACTTTCCCCTCATCTGCTTGTAGAAACTTCACTTCAGACTGGTAAGGAAGCTTTCTATATTCTCCTGACAGTGGTGCTGAACTCTGGGTGCTCAGCCCCACTGTCCAAACTCGCCTCTGCCTTGGAGCAATAGCACAGTTCAAAGGCGTGGATGTCAGATACACTCAGCAGGTTCAGTCTCTGAACCTAAGCCTTTTTGTTCAGGCTTCTTAAGATACACACTGTTTTCTACTAGTTCCTCTGCTTCTTCTTCTACTAGACTGAGACTTCCTAGGGAGGTGTCATGCCGGAATGTCCACTTCCAAAAGGGAGAAATAATGTTAGAGTTTGAGAGCAACTGTCAGAATGGACAATTAGATGTATTAAATAGCCTTTAAACATCTTTAATTTCTTTTGTTTTTGATGGTACAGGAGCTGAATCAGAGGGCACTAATCCATTGTTCTTATTGGACCAACTGCCATCTTCTTTATGGGCAAATTCACCAACTGATATTGTCAGAATCCACAATGCACCTTTTATTAAGGTTCAATTTGGTCCTTCAAACCTTTTCCAGAATTCATCAAATCCTCTAAGTTAAAAGGCCCTTCAAGGTTTAAAACCCATAATAGAAGATGACATAACTTAGGGCCTTATTATTCCTTGCACTAGTCCCTGTAACACCGCTATTTTACCTGTAAGGAAGCCAAAGGGTTGAGGGTGGAGGTTCATACAGGACTTATGGTCAAAATTTACATCATTGTCCCTGACATCTTGCTGCTCCTAACCCTCATACACTACCAGCATCTATCCCAAGTAGATGTAAATTCTTATGGTAACTGATTCATGCACTGCATTCTTCAGTGTCTCAGATAATGAAGCTAGCCAATACTTTTTGCCTTTACCTGGGAAGGAAAACAATGTGTTCACACATTTGGTTTAACATTTGGAATATCACATCAGAACAAGGACTACATCTGGATCCACATGGGCTTCATGGGGTCCTAAGTTTCCCAAGGCCCAAAATTAAGTGCCAATTGTGAGGTTTTCTTGGGCTAGTCATCTCTTACCAAAATTGGATCTCAAATATCTCTCTTATGGCAAAATTTCTAAATGTATTACTAAAGAAGGACAGTCCTGACTCAGTTTTATTGGAAGAACAGGATGACATAGTCTTCAAAGCCTTAAGAAAGGGTCTAATAATATGTAAAATATAAAAATATAGATTACTTCAACAAAATAATTCTTTCAACACATTAAATGTTAAGACAAATAACATTTGTTTTTGACTCAGTTGTTCTTTAATAACAATCCCTCTTCTGGATATCTACCCCAAAACTAGAAAACACTCATCTCTAAAAATATGTGTACCCCAATGTTCATAGCAGCGTTATTCATGGTGGCTAAGACATGGAAATGACTTAAGTGCCCTTCCATAGATGATTTAACAAAGATGTGCTATATACATACAATAGAATGTAATTCAGCCTATAAAAAAGGTAAAATATTGTAATTTGTGACAACATGAGTGGATCTTGAGATCGTCATGCTAAGTGAAATAAGTCAGACAGAAAAGTTGAAAACCATGTGCTTTCACTTATATGTGGGACTTAAATATGTAATTAACAAATGAATAAGACAAACAGAAACTCATAGACACAGACAAGAGTTTAGTGGTTACCAGAGGGAAGAAGGGAGGAAGGGGGAGGTCAATCAGTGAAAAACGGGTCAAAATATGGTGATGGAAAGATATTTGACTTTGGATAGTAAACTTACAATGCAGTATATATAATTATGTATTATTGAATTGTACACTTGAAATCTATATAATGTTTTTAACTAATGTCACCACAATAAATTTTTAAAAATTGAAGAAATAAAAATATATAAATAACATTTGGTTTTTGCCCCAAGGGACTGGCAGAGACAGCATGAAAACATCAGGGAGTTTTCTGTGCCCCGCCCTCAGGTTGGCCTGAGGCCACCCTGCTTTATTAATGACTTTCCATTCATTGTCCTAGATGCAGGGCACATTGTCCAATGAACACAAACCAAATAAGGAGAATTAGAATTAACATACACGAATTGAAACCTAAATCAAGGATGCAGACATGTCTTCATGGATGCATTTGAAATGAGAAGTCCAGATTTGAGAGGTAAGTTTTTAATTTTATTAGAATCTACTCATGGAAATTTTCTCTAGAAATGCACAGAGCACTGCCCAGAAGTTAGGAAGACAGGGACCCACTGCTTCCAGTATGTGTTTTTATTGAGAAACATGCAAAATGCTTTAGGAGCATTTTGATTATATTAATAAAGAATTAGTCTTTGTTAAGCAATGAGATCAGTCAAAGATAAAGTCACATCTCATTAACTAGAAGATTTCAAAAGAAAAATTATACTTTTATTCTACCATGTATTAAATTGCTATATGTAGATTTAAAAGTAAAATGCAAAAAATTAGATGGCTACATGTCAACTTTTTTAAGACAAAGTTTTATTTATTCATAAAATATGCATTATCTTCAGTTCTGATAAAAAAATTCTGTGATCACAATATTATTCCCTAGATAGAAGCTGAAAAATGGTGAAGTGTTGATGTTATGTGTGATCTTCTTCCCTGAATTGCTATATGTAGATTTAAAAAAAATTAAAGGCAAAGAATTAGATGGCTACTTATGAACTTCTTTAACACAAAATTTTATTTATTCCTAATACATACATTATCATCAGTTCTGGAAAAAAAACTTTTGTGATCACAACTAATACACCCTAGAAGGAAGGAAAAAAATGACAAAGTTGTTGATGTAATGTGGGACCTTCTTTCCTGAATTGTGGGCACAACACAACCCTCTCTCAAGGCTGCTACATGCATGAAATGTAGGCACTGAGAACATGACGATGGCAGGCGACGGATGTGAAAATAAGAGTACAGGAGAGCTAAGGTGAAACCACAGATGGCAGAATTCATGTGTCATGATTGACCAAAGGAACATATATAACAAGGTGTGTTTAACAGGAGGCTTAAACAATAAGAAGTATTCATGACATCAGACAATGCAGGAGAGGGGACTCCAAGACTAAGGGAAGGGTTTTTTTTTTTTTTTTTTTTTAATAACTTTTTAAGTAGGCTGTTAATAATACTGTTGCAATCATATTAAATAGGCTACTTTACTCACTTTGTGAATAATATTTTCCAAGTTTCTGCATACACTATATGTTAAACTTTTAATGACTGCAAATATTCATGGTTATGGTTTATGAGTGATATGATGAAGCTAGAGCCCCCTCAGAACCTCTGACATAGAGTGGGAGTTGGTAACAATTGTGAGAATAAGAAATATAAGGTTTTTATATGGACAATTTATTCTAAGCAGCGAAAGGTCCACCAGTAGCCACATTTTAATTCCATCTCAAATCACTCTTTGAGCGGTGTGCTCGCATATCTGAAAGGAAATGGTGCTTCAGTCCAGGAGTCAATTCACAGGCAATTAGAGCTCAGAATTAGCTTAGAGACGGGTGCCAGGTGGCTACTTTTTACACAGTGTGGGGCAGAGTGCCTGGAGGACCAGCACAGACAACAGTTTGGTGTTTGTGTAGTTTGTTTTTCAAGCTAAACCACACGAGAGATGTCAGAAGGGCAAGAGAGATGAGACGAGGGTTGGACTGAGAGTCAATGAAATGGTTGGGGTGTGTCCAGTGCTCACCCATGGGAACTGAATCATCTGTGTGCACAGTTGATTCAATGGCTAAAGGTCACACCTGGATCCAAGTGCTCAGTAAAGACCCTGGAGGGTATAGTTTCCCGAGCGCAGTTGTACTAGTCAGGGCTGATGGTCATGAGTTGCCCGGGGCTTTAGCTCAGTGCTGACCGTCCCCTGCTGTGGCCTCATGCACTCACTGAACCCTAAAGGAAAGAACACATGACAATAGCATAGGCAAACTGAAATTGCTCTTGTGACTCACTTGGGAGCATTAAAAAGAGAAAACACTTCATCATTGCATAGTCATAGTAGATGACAATGTGCAAATGAAGACAGAGATGAAAACTAAGAAGACCGAAGCTACATTAACTGAGAGTTTCTTAACAAATTTGTCTCTTTGTGCTAGATCATACTTTGTCTGTGAGTGTCCTGTCCTCATTAGAATATCTAGCAGCACCCGCTACATGGCAGTAGTGACAGTCAAACACATCTCCAGACATTGCCCAAAGTCCCCTGGGGAGAGGACCCATTCGCCTCCCAGATAAGAACCACTTGATTAACTGATAACATATGTCAAATGGGTTTAGCACTCACTATGTACTGCCCCGTTTAATAATTTTATGCCTGTTAGTTTGCAAGTGACAAGCTCAGAGTTAAATCCTCCAGATCATTCTCACATTCCTAATAAGTGGCAGTACTAGAGGTAAATTGAAGGTTTGACAGTTAATGCTGTTCAATTTATTTGTGAATGTATCAGTATCTCCCATCCTGAAACGGCACAAAGCTGCATCCATGCTGGAGCTCACTGTGCACGTGCACGTGCATGTATGTGTGTGTAACCTCGATCCTAGTTAATTCTAACTTATGAAATTATGGGAACATGTACACAGTATAAATTCTCACTTTATTGAAAATGTAATTTGATTAAATGCTAAATAACATACTTAAATGTTTAAATCACTCCAGGAATGCATGGTATTAACACATTAAGCCCACTTTGTATCTCTTATTCTAGGGTTTGCTTAGTTAAGCATTGACGAATGAGAAACCTCACACCAGATGACACCCACAGATGCATAATTATACACTGTAAGGGAGGTAGCATGTTTGGAGTGTACACGTGAGCTCTGGCTGGTTAGACCCCCTAAAAGATTCCAAAAACATAAATTTTTTAATGTAAACAATGTGTCTTTGATAAAGCAGGCTAATTTCTGGTAAGGATTACTGCTGGTTTGAAAAGTCACCCAGAAAAGAAGGGAAGCCGAGTTATGAAATTGCTTTTAATTTGGGACACAACTCTGCACAGGGAATCAGAAAATAGGAATTCTGGAACTGGCTATCCATGTGGTGACTGTGTAGTTTTGATGAAATGATTATCAATTATTGGGTCCATGTGCTTTATTTTTTAATCTTTGTAACCATGCAAGTACATTTTAAATATCTGTACCAACAATAAATACATGAATTCAAATATTGAGAAATTTTTCTCAATACATTACTTCCAAACTTTTTAAGAAAAAGATAAGAAAAATGAGCCAAGGAAGGAAAATATGTAAAGAAATGTGATTTCAAACTCATGATGCAACCTATAGATAGAATGTCCACGACCTGACTTAGTGGCAATATGGGTGGTGTTTGGCAAAACATATTTCTACATAGGGACACATTGTATAAAAAGCAACATATGATTTAGACCTCAAACAGACTCTATAAGGTATTATGTTCCTCTGAGTGAAACCTTTCTTCTCCCATTTACTGGAGGCTGGTGTGAACTCTTGGGTTGCTGCAGCATACCAGTGGAAACATAGCAGGAGCAAGAGACCCGAGGAAGCATGGCTAGGGAGATGTGAAATGTGAAGTCTTTAAACTCTAAAACATTTTTATTGGGACACAAAATAACCTGTCAAATACATTTTCCATCATCTATTGCTTATTTTGAATAGAGAATTCCTGTGTAAATAGTTTGGGGTGGCTAAAACATGAACCTCATATTTCTGATTCATCGCCTCTCATACAGATAGGGATAAGGATATGTTTTTAGCTTGTAATATAAGGAAATTCACTTAAATTCTCTGAATGTCAGTTCTTTTACAAATGTGGATGGTAATACCAACCTCAGAAGCTTGTTGTCAAGTTGGCATAATTCCTGACACCTGTCAGGCTGCTAGTGGGGGTGGACAACACATTCATGCCTGAGTCTTCCCTCACACGGACGTAATTGCCCAGGAGCATGACGTGACCTTTCTCTCATTCAGCGTACAATGATGTTAGACAGGTGCTGTTTTCTCCTGTATATTGTGAAATAGATTCTGATGCTTAAGTGTTAATGCTTTTTTGTTTTGTTTTGTTTTTAAATGTCAACGTTTTTAAGGTGATTAAAAGTAATCAAAGAGGTAATTTTTTTTAAATGAAGTATAAATAGGTTAGTCATTGTTATTTCAAAGGCTAGAAACAGAAAAAAACGCGTAGAAATAATCTTATAGAAGTTTCTATGTCCATTCAAAAATGGTCTTCTCTTTAAAATACACATATAATGTGTATGATTGATTCTTCTGTAGGAAGATCCTTTCATTTTAGTGAAGCCCTAGTCTAAATGGCATAACTAAAAATTGCACACTCCATGGATCCAGTACCAGGTCTGATGGGTCAATTGCTATTTCCATGACCGCTTCATATCCCTCACCTTCTTATGTCTATGATAGCATGTAAATAATAAACACTTGTTAAATTTTGCTGTGGAAAGTCCTATCTAAAAAAAAAAAAACAATGATAAGCAACGATAGTAAAAGTTATTCCAAATACTGCTTTGACAACAGGGTAAATTATTCAGACTAATGTAATATATCTTGATAGCAGCTTAATATGCTGTGTCAGCAACAGAAAACCAAAAGATGTTTTAAGAAAAATGTTTGCTATTTCTTAGTTAGTATATCCTATGTTATCACAGTGGTTCTCATGCATTTTGCTGTACTCTGTGAATGGTGTTTCAGTCGTGGCTCATATTGTTTGATTCTGAGAAATAGTCTAATAATTTATTTTCTTATATTTTTTCTGCACATTAGTAGAAATACCCTAATCATACATAAGTATTTCTGCTCGCTTTCCTAATTTCCAATGTATTATTTTTTACTGTCTCTCTCTTTTTTCCTTATTTTTACTTTCAGTTTTGTATAGGCCTATTTACCTCAATCTTCCTGGAAGATTTTTTTACATTTCTTTTAAAAACTATGAATCAATTATTTATATTGGTTAATTCTTTCAAATTTTCGAGAACACTTATTTTGGAACAACATGATAGAGTTTTTTGAAGATATTACTTATTATTTTAAAATATTTTTGTCCACATTTTCTCTTTTTTTCTTAATTTTTATCTGTGTATATTTTAATCCCCTCTTTCTTGACTTTCTCAAAAATCTAGGCATCTATGGATTTATAATCTGTATGAGTCATACAGTAACTCGTTAGTTCCAGTTGTTCAAGACATTTCTGGTATTAAAACTGAAAGCCCCATGTTCCAAGAGCCTCCTCATTTGGGGCAAACCAGGATGGTTGGCAGCCTACCAATCTGGCATGATGTCAAAGTTTTTCTACTGGTAGATTTATTTGGAATGTTATTTCCTCAAAACGCCACAGTTTCTTGAAATGACAAAACTTTTCCCCATTAATTGAATAACCATTTTCCATTCAAATTCCACCAACTAAAATATATTAAAATCTTCCATCTGACACTTCTTCCTTTCTGTATTTTTAATCTCACGATAATTAACATTTGATGATTCCTGAGCCTCTGATTAATGGTGGCTGCAGTGCCCATGAAATTCAGAAGATCGGGAAAGAGGTCTACCATCTACTAATGAGTGAACAATTGAAAAGAAAGAATAAAAATGATGATAATGCAAGAATCCCACAATCAAGACCATTAGTGTGTACCTGATAATATTAGGGACTAAAGCCTCATGTTTTTCTTAGCTCGTGACTCTTAATGATTAATGAGTTTCAGGAGATTTTACTCATCAAAGTTATCAAAGATATCTAAGATATCAAAGAGCTAATTTAGCTTCCCAATATGAGAAAATAAAAGTTATAATTACATGTTTCAATATGAGAAAAAAAGTTGTAATTACATGTTTCAAATGATGATAAAAAACAAAATCCTGAGTACAGGAAAAAATGTCACCTTCTGTGTATCACTAAATTCATTTATATAATGAGCCAAACACATATTCATTTAAATTGATATACATTTGTAGTCAGTCTTGGCATAAGAATTATGCATATGTTTAATTAAAATATTTGATATATTTGATACATGAATTTGTGTT
Organism: Eidolon dupreanum; assembly: GCA_028627145.1. Classification (NCBI taxonomy): domain Eukaryota; kingdom Metazoa; phylum Chordata; class Mammalia; order Chiroptera; family Pteropodidae; genus Eidolon; species Eidolon dupreanum. The sequence continues at coordinate 37,264,192 of CM053515.1, forward strand.
GGTAGATAATCATTTAATTCCAATTCAAGTATATTGGATACTTTCATTTTGTGATTTCATGGATTTCTTACAAAAGACTTGGATGTAAATGTACACCACCTGAACTTTGATTTTGGATACGAGAATGGGACTTTTTTTCAAAATAAGAAACTTTGATTATTCACTTAATAAACTGAGTATTAATAAAATATTGAGAGTTAGAATAAAAACAAAATTAAAAAAACAAAACAAAACAAATACACACTTCACAATTCTTTATTTGCCATGCATGCATGCATATCATCTCTCTTCTTTCAGGAAAGCCAACAAATGGAGAATTACAACCAAACATCAACTGATTTCTTTTTATTGGGATTACTCCCACCATCAAAAATCGGGATGTTCTTCTTCTCTCTCATTATCCTCATGTTCCTGATGGCTCTGCTTGGCAACCTGTCCATGGTCCTCCTCATCGTGCTGGACGCCCACCTCCACACCCCCATGTATGTCTTCTTAAGCCAGCTCTCCCTCACTGATCTGAACTATGTCTCCACCACTGTCCCCAAAATGGCATTCAACTACCTGGTGGGGAGCAAGTCTATCTCGTTTATTGGGTGTGGGGTTCAGAGCTTCTTCTTCTTGACTTTAGCAGGCACAGAAGGACTGCTATTGACTTGCATGGCCTATGATCGCTATGTGGCCATTTGCTTTCCTCTCCACTATCTCACCCGGATGAGTAAAAGGGTGTGTGTCCTGATGATAGCAGGGGCTTGGACGATGGGCGCTATCAACTCCTGTGCCCACACTGCATACGCCTTACATATCCCCTACTGCCAATCCAGGGCCATCAACCATTTCTTCTGTGATGTCCCAGCTATGCTGACTCTAGCCTGCATGGACACCTGGCTCTATGAGCGCACAGTGTTTGCAAGCACCACCCTGTTTCTCCTGTTCCCTTTCATTACTATTGTGTGTTCTTATGGCCGGGTGCTCCTTGCTGTTCTCCGCATGCGCTCAGAGGCAGGGAGGAAGAAGGCCTTCTGGACCTGCGGTACACATATCACCGTGGTGACTTTGTACTATGCACCCTTTGTTTACACTTACCTACGCTCAAGATCCTTGAGATCTCCAACAGAAGACATGATACTGGCAGTCTTCTACAACATCCTGACCCCAGTGCTCAACCCAGTCATCTACAGTCTGAGAAACAAGGAGGTGACGAGTGCCTTGAGGAGAGTGATTCAGAGAATCCACTCTGTGAAAATGTAAACACAGTCGCATTAGCCCTGCAGCCTCACAGGGAGGTCACATCAACATTGTATAGTCACTAGGAAAAATATAATTCCAAGATGAGAACAGGGGCTAAATTAATATAGAGCACTAATGTTATTAAGATTAGACAAAATAATTATATTTCCCCAACCCTCGTTTGTGTTTCATTTGTGGTAATATTTCAATGAACGTAAAGGGCATATATTTTACTCTAATGTGTGGACAATAAAGTTGTACCAATATGTAGAAATAAAAATTAAAACGACCAAACTTCATGCTATCATTCACTATACCACTTCTATTATACTTTGTATATCACCCAAATGGCTAAAATAAGTGAAAGTAACACTAAATGTTATACCATTGCTGTGTTCACTTGACAGTATATATTTGTTTTATTTCTATTACAGTTTTCTTTTAGCTGATTAACGCTGGTTCCTCTACTTCCCATATGAAGACAGGAAGAGGGTTCTGTAGGAAATTACAAGTCCTTACAGCACTATAAAGCAAACACAAGTTTATATCTTTCATGAAAGGTTTCTTGGAAACATATGGGTGAATTTTAAGAAGTAATTTATTTACAGGTCTACGCAACCTTCAGAATAAATGAATATAGTTGGGGATATGCAAAACGGACTATAGAATGAGAGACACTTCACAAAAGGATTAATGGAGAGACAAGATGAAATAGAAGGTAAAGTCTGTACACGCTTCCTCTTTTGTCCACCCCAAATTATTATTTTTAATTAATTAAGATTTTTTTTATGTTAACATTGGTTAACGAAATCCAATAAGTTTCAGCTGTACACTTTAACAGCAAGGCATATATATATTCACAGTGTATGTTCACCTCCCATAGTTAGATTTCTTTCTGTCACCACATATTTGACCCCTTTTTGCCATATACCTCCCCTCTTTCTCCTCCCCCCACTCTCTGAGTCTCTGTTTGTCCTGTTCATCTGTTGCTTTTAGGTTTATATCCTACATATGAGTGATATCACGTGATTTTCACCTTTCTCTGTCAGACTTGTTTAGCTTAGCATCATTATCTCGAGGTCTGTACATGTTAATGAAAATAGCAGTATTACATCTCTTCTTAAGCCTGAGTAATATTCCATTGTATATATGTACCACAGCTTCTTTATTAAATCATCTATCATAGGACACTTCGAATGCTTCTATGTCCTGGCCACCGTGAATAATGCTGCTATGAACATCGGTGTGCAAACATTTATTTGGATATGAGTTTTCAAGTCTTGGGGGTAATACCCAGTGGAGGGATTGCTGGATCATATAGTAGATTCAATTCTTAGCTTTTTGAGGAACATCCATACTGTTTACCATAATGGCTGTACCAATTTGCAGTCCAAGCAGCAACGTATGAGGGATCCTTTTTCTCAGCATCCTCTCCAACATTTGTGCTTACTTGTCCTGTTGATAACAGCTGCTCTAATAGGTATGAGATGTTACCTCTCATTGTGGTTTTGATTTGTATTTGCCTAATAGCTAGTGATAATGAGCATCTTTTCGTATGTTTGTTACCATTTGTATGTCTTCTTGGGAGAAGTGTCTGTTTTTGATTGGATTTTTTTTTTATTGTTGTTGAGTTGTGTGAGTTCTTTGATTGGATTTTTTTTTTATTGGATTTTTGTTGTTGTTGTTGAGTTGTGTGAGTTCTTTGTATATTTTGAAAATTAGACCCTTATTGGAGGCATTGCTTGAAAATATATTTTCCTATTCGAATGGTTGTCTCTTTACATTGTTGATGGTTCCTTTTGCCGTCCAAAGCTTTTTAGTTTGATGTAAGTAAAAAGGTTATTTTAACTATGTTAGTTCTTCCAATCCAAGAACATGGAATATCTTTCCATTTTCTTGTATCATCTTTGATTTCTTTGATTTCTTTTAATCTTTGATTTCTTTTTATATAAGTCCTTCATATGTTTCATTAGATATTCCTAGGCATTTTATTCTTTTTGTTGCAATTGCAAAAAGAATTATTTTTCTACTTCTTTTTCTGAAACTTTGTTATTAAAGTAGGGGAATGCTATGGATTATTGAACACTGATTTTGTTTCCAGCAACTATACTGTATTTGCTTATTGTTTCTACTGGTGTTTCTACAGTGTGGAATCTTTAGGGTTTTCTATGTAGAGAATCATGTCATTTGCAGATAGTGACAGTTTGAATTCTTCGTTTCTTATTTGGATCCCTTTTGTATTTATCTCTTGCCTGACCGCACTCGCTAGGACCTCTAGTGTTATACTGAATAACAGTGGTGATAGTGGGCAGCCTTGCCTTGTTCTTGACCTTAGACAGAAGGTTTTTAGTTTTTCACCAGTAAGTTTAATGTTGGCTGAGAGTTTGTTATATATGGCCTTTATTATGTTTGGATACTTTCCTTCTATACCAATTTTGTTAAGTGTTTTGATCATAAATGGATGATGTATTTTGTCAAAGGCTTTTTCTGCATCTATTGATATGATCATATGATTCTTATTTTTTAATTTGTTTATGTGGTGTATCACATTAATCGATTTGCATATGTTGAACCATCCCTGTGCCCCTGGAATGAAGCCCACTTGATCATGGTATATAATCTTTTTCATATGTTGCTATATTCGGTTCGCTAGTATCTTACTTAGGAATTCTTATTTGAGTTCATGAGAGATATTAGTCTGTAGCTTTCTTTTTTGGTATTATCTTTACTAGGTTTTGGTATCATAGTAATATTGGCCTCATAAAATGAGTTGGGAAGCATTGCCTCCTCTTTGATTTTTTGAAAGCATTTGAGGAGAATAGGTATTAAATCTTTGAATGTTTGGTAGAATTCACTGGTGAAGCCATCTGGTCCTGGACTTTTACTTTTTGGTAGGTTTTCGATGATTGTTTCAATTTCCATGCTGCTGATTGGTGTATTTACATCTTTCAGTTCTTGATTCATTCTATGAAGGTTGTATTTTTCTAAATACTTGTCTACTTCTTCTAGGTTATTAAATTTGGTGTTATATACTTTTTCATAGTATTGTATGATCCTTTGTATTTCTGTGGTGTCTGTCATAATTTCCCCTCTTTCATCCTTCATTTTGTTTCTGTCCTTTCTCTTTTTTCTTTAGTGAGTCTAGCCAGGGGTTTGTCAATTTTATTATTATTAACCTTCACAAAGAACCAGCTCTTTGCTACATTTATTTTTTTTCTATTTTTGTTTTTTTGTTTGTTTTCAATTTCATTTATTTCTGCTCTGATTTTGATTTTCTTCCCTTCTGCTGACTTTAGACTTCATTTGTTCTTTCTAGTTTTTTCAAGAAGAAGCGTTAGGTTGTTTATTTGGGCTCGTTTTATTATTATTATTATTATTATTATTATTATTATTATTATTTATTATCATTATTTATACTTATAGCACCTGGTCTTCCTAATTGGTCTTCCATCCAAGTACTAACCAGTCTGGACCCTGCTTAGCTTCCAAGATCAGACATCGAGCTTGTTCAGGGTGGCATAGCATTAGACGATGGACCGTGGCTCCACTGGGGCATGAACCCAGGACTTTCTGTGTGCAAAGCAGACATGCTAACTGCTACACTATGGAACCACGAGCTCATTCTTGTTTTTTTTTGATATAGGCTTGTAATGATATGAACTTGTCTCTTATGACCGCTTTTGCCATCTCCCAAATGTTTTGATATGGTGTACTATCATTAGCATTCGTTTCTATGTATCTCTTGATCTCTCTTTTTATTTCTCCTCTGACCCAGTCATTCTTTAGTAACATGTTGTTCAATCTCCATGTATTTGTGGTTCTTCCTGATTTCTTTTTACTGTTGATTGCCAGCTCCAAAGCATTATGATCAAAGAATATGATTGGTATGATTTCAACTCTCTTATATTTGTTGAGGCTATCTCTGTGTCCCAGGATGTGGTCGATCCTTAGAATGTGCATTGTGCACTACAGGAGAATATATAAGCAGTTTTTTGGGGGATGGGAGGCTCAGTAAGTGTCAATTATGTCCATTTGGACTAATGTGTCATTAAAAAATGTTATTTCCTTATTGATTTACTGTTTGGATGGTCTGTCCATATCTGACAGTAGGATATTTACGTCCCCTATTAACACAGTGTTTTGGAATGTTTCTCCCTTTGGTTCTGTTAGTAATTGCTTTATATATATCAAGGTTCCCTGATTGGAAGTATAGCTGTTAATAAGTGTTATGTCTTCTTGGTGCCTGATTCCCTTTATCATCATGAAGTTTTCCTCAGCATCTTTCTTTACCTTTTTTATTTTAAAGTCTATTTCATCTGATATTACTACCGCTACTCTGGCTTTTCTCTGAATGCCATTGGCTTGAAATATTATTTTCCACCCTTTCACTTTGAGTCTATATTTGTCTTTGGAGGTGAGATGTGTCTCCTGGAGGTAGCATATGGTTGGGTTTTATGTTTTGATCCAATCTGCAACTCTGTGCCTTTTTATTGGTGAGTTCAGTTCATTTACATTTGGGGTGATTATTTGAAATATGAGGTTTTTCTATAACCATTTTATGTTTTGGTTTCTGGTAACTTGGTGTTTCCATTGCTTCCTTGTCTTTGTGCACCTGTTTTCTTTTTTTTTTTTTTGATTTGTTGGGTTTTGTGGTTTTTCCCTGTGGCTCTTCCTGTTTTCTTCTTGTTTTGTGTTATATTCTTCAGTTCTGAGTCTTTGGCGTGTAGTGACAATGACAAATATGTAGAGGATATTTACATAGATAGATAGATAGATAGATAGATAGATAGATAGCACATATATATATATGCCGTATCTCCATTCCCCTTTGTGAATTTGGATCTTTAAATCCTCTACTTTTCAGTTGTATAAGTTCGTGCCTATATATGCCGAACATTCATTACTATTTTGCTATAGCAAATCTCTTCTTGTTGTTTAAGCTTATAATGCTGTGTTCTTAGTAAGGGTTGCTTTCCTCTGCTTTATTTGCCTCCTTACCACCTTACTCCTAGTTATACAATTCTTTTGTTATTTGATTTTAGGTGAGCTGACCTTTTAAGTATTTCCTGTAATGTAAGCCTCATAGTGGAGAATTCCCTCAATTCTTATATGTCTGGAAAGTTTTTTATTTCTCCTTCATATCCAAAGAGAGCTTTGCTGGACACATTATTCTTGGCTGGTAGTGTCTTTAATTTAATAGTTTGAATATTTGATTCCACTCCTTTCTTACTTGTAAGGTTTCTGTCAAGAAGTTGGACGATAATGGAATGGATTTTCCTTTATAGGTTAC
>CM053515.1:37271208-37288631 GCA_028627145.1 Eidolon dupreanum
GTCATTATTGGTACATAGATATGCAAACAATTTCTGAAGATTAATTTCGTATCCTGCTACTTTACTGAATTCATCTATCGGTTCTCACAGTATTTTTGTTGTTGTTGTTGTTAAATCTTTAAGGTTCTCTACATATAGTAACATGTCATCTGCAAATGATGACAGTTTTGATTCTTCCTTTGTAATTTGGATGCCTTTTGTTTCTTCTTCTTGCCTGATTGCTATAGCTAAGGCTTCCAATACTGTGTTAAATAAAAGTGGTGAAAGTGGACGCCTTTGCATTTTTCCTGATCTTAAGCAAAATGTTATTAGCTTTTTCCCATTGATGTGTTGTATGGCCTTTACTATGTTGATGTGTTTCCTCTATTCCCACTTTACTGAGAGCTTTTATTATAATTTAATGTTGCATGTTGCCAAACACTTTTTGGGCATCAATCAATCTAATCACATCATGTTTATCTTTCAATTTGTTAATGTGGTGAATCAGATTAATTGATTCGTGGTTATTGAACTATTCCTGCATCCCATAGCTAAACCTTCCTTGTCATAGTGTATGATCTTAATGTATCGCTCAATTTAATTTGCTAAGATTTTGTTAAGAATTTTTGCATTTATAGGCTTTAAACCTATATATTTTTTTTCTTATTCCATTTCCTGGCTTTGAAATAAAGGTAATGGTCACCTCATAAAGCGACCTTGGGAGCCTTCTCTCCACTTGTAATAGGTTAACTAAGTAGAAAAAAATGTTAATTATTCTTTAAATATTTGGTAAAATTTACCTGCGAAGCCATCCAGTCCAGTACTTTTGTTTTCTGGGAGCTCTTTGATTTATGATTTGATTTCAGTTCAGGTTTTCTCTTTCCTTGTGACTCAGTCTTGGATAATTGTGTATTTGTAGGAATGTATCCATACCTTCTGGATTGTCCATTTTAATAGAGTTTGCTTGCTCAAAGTGTTTTCTTAGACAACTTTGTATTTCTGTGATGTCTGTTGTCACTTCTTTCTTTCACTTCTAATTTACTTATGAGGGTCCTCTCTCTTTCTTTTAATGAGTCTGGTTATAGGTTTATCAATTTGTTTGTTTTTTTCCAAGAATCAACTCTTGGTACCCTTGATATTTTGTATTGTGTTTTTAGACTCTATATTGTTTTTATTTCCCCTCTAATATTTATTATTATTATTTTCCTTCTACTCACTTTAGGTTTATTTGCAGTTCCTTTTTCTATTTCGTTTAGATGTAAGGTTAGATTGTCGATTTGAGCCCGTGTTGCTATGAATTTTCCTCTTAGGACTGCTTTCACCGTGTCCTGTCAAAATTTTGGGTCATTTTATTTTTCATTTGTCTCAAGGTATCTTTGATGTCTTTTCATTTCAGATTTCACTGTTGTTCATCTGATTGTTTAGTAGCATGCTCTTTGGCCTCCATTTGTGTATGTATTTTTCAGTTTTCTTTGTAATTGATTTCCAGTTGTATACCATTGTGGTCAGAAAAGACACTTGATATGATTTCAATTTTCTTAAATTTAATGGGACTTGTTTTGTGGTCTATCTTGGGACGTGTTTCATGTGCATTTGAGAAAAAAAAATAATATTTGGCTGCTTTGATGTAAAACATTCTAAAAACATCAATTAAACTTATCCGGTGAAATGCACCTTTCAGGGCCACTGATTCCTTCTTGATTTTCTATCTAGAAGATTTGTCCTTTGATGTCATGGGGTGTAAAATTCCCTACTGGGATTGGATTACTGTCTATCTCTTCCTTTATGTCTGTCAATATTAGCTTTAAATATTTAGGTGCTCCTATTTTAGGGGCATAAATGTTTCCTAGGGTTATAGTCTCTTGCTGGAGACTATATGGTATATTGGTAAACTGATCCCTTTACCATTAAGTAATGTCCTTCTTTGTCTCTTATTACAGCCTTTCTTGTAAAGACTAATTATTTTCTGATATAAGTAATACTACCTTGCCTTTTTTTCCATTTTCCTTTGCATGACATATATTTACTTTCAGTCCTTGTGTCTTTTCATCTGAAGTGGGCGTTTTGTAAAAGCATAGGTGTGTTTCTTGAGTTCTTATTCATTCAGTGGCCATATGTCTTATTGAATTTAATCAATTTATATTTAAAGTAATTATTGCTATTTCATTGTTCATGTTTATGATATATTTTTTTTCCTCCCCTTCTTCTAAAGAAGTCACTTCAATATTTCTTCTATACTGCCTTGGTGTTCATGAATTTCTTTAGTTTTTTCTTGTTTTGGAACGTCTCTCTCTGTCCTTTGATTCTAAATGGCAGCTTTGCTAGGTAGAGTAGTCTTGGTTGTGAGTTTTTGCTTTCAATTACTTTGAGTATTTCATGCCAATCCCTTCTGGCCTGCAAAGTTTCTGTTGGGCAGTCAGCCGAGTCTGGGTCTGATGGGAGCTCCTTTGTAAGTAACCAGCTGCCTTCTTTAGCTACTTTTACTATCTTCTCTTTGTTTTTCTCCTTTTCCATTTTAATGGTGATGTGTCTTGGTGTAGGCCTCTTTGGGTTCTTCTTATTTAAGACTCTGCATTTCCTGACCTTGTATGCTTATTTACTTCTCAAAGTTACAGACATTTTTCATCATTATTTTCTCAAATAGGTCTTCAATCCCTTAATCTCAATCTTCATTTTTTGAAATCCCGATGATACAAATTTTGACACACTTGATGTTTTCCCAGAGGTCTCTTATATTATTCGCATTTTATTTATTTATGCATTTATCATTCATTCATTCATTCATTCATTCTGCTTTTCTGAATGGTTGTTTTCTGCTACCTTGTCTTACAAATTGTTGTTTCAGTCCTCTGCTTCATCTAATCTACTGTTGATTCTCTCTAGTGTATCATTTCAGTTATTGCAGTCTTCATTTCTGACATTTCTAATGGTTTCTATGTCTTTTTTATGTTTGCTCTCTCTTTATTGAAGTTTGCACTGAGATTATCTATTTTTTTCCCTAAGTTCATAGGGCATGCTTATAACCAATGTTTTGAACTCTCTATTGGCAGTTTGCTTGCCCCCACTTCATTTATTTATTTTTTCTTGAGTTTTCTCCTGGTCTTTCATTTGAGGCATATTTCATAGGTTTTTTTTTTCTTTTTCTTTTCCTTGTCTCCACTTCTCTGTGTTAGTTTCTATTTTTTAGGTAGATCTGTTATATCTCCCATGCTTGGCCAGGTGGCCTTATGTCATAAGTGTCCTGTGTGGCTCAGTGGGAGTCTCCCTGATCACAGTTGTTCAGTGCTTCAGAAGTATGTTTTCGCGTGGGTCATGTGTCCCCACTGTCGTAGTTAAGCCATGAGTCCTTTTGTTACTTCAATGTGTGGGACTGATTCTCAGGCTGACTGGCTGTGAGGATTGGCTATGCCCACAGGTATGAGCTGCTATGTGGGTGCTGAATCCACAGAATGGGATTTGTCTCAAAAGGCTGTTGTGCCTGATGAGACCACTCATTGAGTATTTTGCTTGTGTGGCTAACCGGGTGACTCTTTGTTGTGGTCTAAAGCTGGCCACTGGGTGCATTGTTTTTAGGACATCTTGAGAGAGGCTGTCATGCAGGCCAATGTCAGCTGCAGTGTTACAAGTCTGGAGCTACCTGATAAAAACTACAAACCCATCTGTGGCTGGTGGCTGTCTGTACTGGAACTGGAGGAATGTGATGAAAGCCTTCAGCCACCAACACTGGGGCTGTGGTAGCTTAGCAAAAGGCCTAAGTCTTTCCCAGTCCTTAGGCTTCTTACTGTCAAGGCCTAAGCCTCAGCAGCTGAAAGACCCTCTGCTGTATGCAAGTTGGGTAATTCAGGGTCCCAGGGAGTTTTCCACATCATGGCCAGTAGTTTTCTCCCAGTTAGTGCAGATAAATCATAATAAAGCCAACTGTTCAATGCCTTGGCCTGCAGACCCCCAAGATATGTTCAAGAAATACTCTTTTATACAAAAGCTATTGAACCTTTCTCCAGCACTAACTGATACTAAGCAGAATGAGCAGGTAATTTTAGAGACAGTAGCTTCAGACCCAGAAAAAAAAAAAATGATGGAATGAGTTTCAAATGGTTAAATCAGTGGCACAAATGTAATTTTCTTTTCTTTCTTTCAAAGAGGAAGGAGAACAAATAACTTGTCACTTCAACATAAGCAGCATGTGACCCAGTCTGTGAGCCACTGGGAGGGGAGTAGAGATGAGACAAGGACTTGGTCTCTGACAGATGTCTATCCCTTTTATTCTTTCGGTCACCTCTGATAAAGAAAATAAAAATAAAATGCCCTAAAACACCTTAAAGCTGAAAAATTGAATAGCCTTTTCAATTGGTAACTTTTCATTGTTTGTTAATGTTCTGAACAGAGAGCTTTCCCTTTTTGGTAAGAAAACCTGGATGGAATGGGAGACCATGGCCACCCAAGATTTGGTTAATCTGAACAATCAGTTTGCCCATCCTCTAGATGAGCAACTCTTAAGTAAAGTTGCCAAGATATTGCATTTAATTTTAAGCCTTGGTAAATGAGAAGTACTATGTGAAACAGAAAGGCTCCAAACTCTTGCCATTATTGTAAAGAGTGAGGACACTGGAAAGGGGTTGCTGTAATTGTGAGCATTTCAGACACACTCAGCATTCTCAGCAGCCCATTCATGAGCTTCCTACTCCTCAGTAATAGAGCACCAAGGACCTACAGAGCTTTTGCCACTTTCCCCTCATATGCTTGGAGAAACTTCTCCTCAGACTGGTAAGGAAGTTTTTTTCTGTTCTCACTGACACTGGAACTGCACTCTTGGTGCTCAGCCCCACTGTCAAAACTCACCTCTGCCTCAGAGCAATAACACAGTTCAAAAGGCAGGGATATCAGATACACTCAACAGGTTCAGTGTCTGAACCTAAGATTTTTTTCTCAAGCTTCTTAAGACACACATTGTTTTCCCCTTTTTTCCTCCGTCCCTTCTTACATACAAGGCTGAGAATTCCTAGAGAAGTGTAATGCTGGAAAGCCTTTCCTGAAAAGAAGAAGAAATGTTAGAGTTTAATGGCAACTGTCAGAATGGCCAAGGTATATTAAATAGCCTTTCAAAATCTCTTATTGGTTTCATTTTTGACAGTTCAGAAACTGAATCTGGACGCAATGATCCATTGTCCTTATTGGACCAACTCTCACCTTTTTTATGGGTAAATTCTCCAGCTGATATTGGCAAAATCACATTGCACCTCTTATTAAGGATCAGCTTGATTCTTCAAATCTGTTCCAAAATTCATCAAATCCTCTAAGTAAAGAGACCATTCAAGGTTTAAAACCCATAATAGAAGACGATATTATTCAGGGCCTTGCTCTTTCTTGCACTAACCTCTGTTAACATTCTTATTTTACCTGTGAGGAAGTCAAAGGATAAGGGTGAAGGTTCATTCAGGACCTTTGACCAACAATCCACATTGTTTTCCCTGACATCCTGTAGCTCCTAACCCTCAGAAACTACCAACATCTATCCCAACTAGAAGTATATTCCTTATGGAAATTGATTCACGCACTGCATTCTTTGGTATCCCAGTTGATGAAGCTAGCCAATACCTTTTTGCCTTTACCTGGGAGAAAAAACTATGTGTCCACAACATTTGAGACATCACATCAGAACAAAGACTATACCTGAGTCCACATGGGCTTCATAGGGGCCTAAGTTTCCCATGGTCCAAAACTAAGTGCCGATTGTGAGATTTTCTTGTGCTAGTCAATTATTGCTGAAACTGGATCCAAAATCTCTCTCTAACAGCAAACCTCTATATGTATTACTAAAGAATGACAGTCCTGACCCAATTTTATGGGGAAAGCAAGATGACATAGCCTTTAAAGCCTTAAAAAAGGGTTTAATAAACCTATCTGTACTTTGGCACCTCAACTCTCAGATTCCGTTGTTGCTCTTTGTTCATGAAAAGGAAAGGGATGCCCTTGTGTTACTCACTCAAAACATGGGGACTGACACTGACCCTAGGATACTACAGTCAACACCTGGACCCTTGACCTATGACATGGGGTGCTCCCTTGCCTTAGATCCACACCTGCCACTTCCCTCTTGGTCAAGGCCAGAGAGGAGATGGTTGTGGTGTCCCCTCTAACCATCTGTGTATTGTGCAGTAGAAGCCATCCTGAATTCTCATTATGGCCAGCATCATCAGTCAGCCACCTCACCTCCTGTGACATGTTTCTGTTTGACTCTCATAATATAACTTTTCCACATTGTAATTACCTTAACCTGCCACTCTTCTCTCTTCTGAGACCAACGAAGCCCTTCATGAAAGCTTATGGCAAGGATCAGCTCCTGACTCTTTGTGATGATTTCCAGGAGACTTCTTGGGGGTAAGGCTGATTTATCATGATTTACAGATGGCTCAGACTTTAAAAGGAAGGTGGTAAGTACTGTACTGATTATGTCACTAGTAACCACTTTCGAAGTCACTGAGGCAACATCCTTGCCTTTGGCCACTCCAGCACAGCAGGCTGAATCTTATGCCCTCACTTGGGCTGCATTTTAGCCCAGGATGAAGCTATCTATATTCGTACTGACAGTGAATAGGCCTTTGGTAGCTCATGACTTTGGATGATATGGACACAACATGGTTTCTTTACCCCCAACAGAAATAAAATTAAACATGGTCTATGAGTTGAGGATTTACTGGATTCTACACTTTCACCTGATGCTTTAGCTATTCTTAAGATTCCAGGACATTCTAAACTTGACTCCCTGGATGCTAAAGGAAATGACTGCTGACATTTCTGCAAATAACTTTTCCTCGAAAGGCATAAGCAGCTGTTAAATCTCTGTTATAGCCCAAAGAGATGTTTCTTCATCTAATAACATAGGAAAACTGGACAGAGATGCCCCCAAAATTGACTTGAGAAAGAGTAAAATGAATTGGGAATCCAAAAATTGTTGATTCAATAAGAAGAGAAAGCTCAGGTTAGAATGAAATAACAACCCAGTTTTACCAGAACTAAAATGTCTAATCCTCACTACTGCACAGCCTTAGATAAACCATGGGTCCACTGACAAAATGACAACACTCATGAATAAATATTGGTGAGAAGATATGAAGAAGGCTGCAAAGAGTGACTACCTTATGTGTCCCACCTCTCCAAGGTACAACATATGGAAGCATGCACACAAGGCACCTGGACATTTTCAATTGTCTAACAGATGATTTGAGGTTTGACAAATAGACTTTATAAAACTCCTGCCATCTCATGGTATAAATATGTTTTAGTTATGGTCTGTATGTTTTTTCACTTGACTTCACTTTTCCTCATAGGCAAGCTGCTGCCTCTGAGTGGCTGAAGGAATGCTAGACAATAGTATTCTCACTTGGGGAACTCCTCTCCAGCTCCACAGTGATCACAGGGCAGGTGCTCCAACTGTTCTGTGCTATTTGGCCAGTTCTGAAATGCCTGCACTGTGCCCACCACCTCAGTATTCAGGTCGAGTTGAACATATTAATGGTCTTGCAAAGATTCAGTTGGAAAAGTTTGTAGAAGCTCTTCATGTACGTTGGTCAAAAGCATTATGGTTAGTCCTTTCAAATCTCAGGTCTGCCCTTTCTGGGCCTCATAAGCTTTTACATTGCCACGTAATTCCAGGACCCCCCATGCATTTGGCTCCTGCTTCTTTAGATCTACAGTTGATAAAGGGAGACATACTTCAACATTATAAAGGGTAACTGCTTCTATTGAAACTAATCATAGTTTGGTGGCACAACCTTTTCACAGTGCACTACAAGGATAGGAAAACTTGGATGTTCACACTCTACCACTTGAAGATTTTGTTTGCTGGAAAAGGGTCCTCACTAAAGATTGCCTTCAGCATTACTGGAAGGACCCTTCCCAGATACTGCTGGTTCACCCTGTACTACCAACTCCAGGGAGCAGATTTGGATATGTATGTGTCACACCTAAAGAAGGTACCAACCCCAGACAGGAACTGCATGGTCTGACAACCTTAAACTAAAGCTGCCACAATTAAAGTAGGTGGGACCTGAAGGAAACTAATTGCAAAAAGACTAAATCAGGCCTGTAAAACTCTTTTCTTGGTGTCAATGCTTATTTCATTTTTCTCTTTCTGTTGGAAGGAATGTGCCCTTGTTTGCACTTCCTAAGCTACTGTGAAAGAAAGGATGATTTCTGTTTATTGTATCTGTCATCAAGAAGTTTGATCTACTAATATAATAATAGTCTTTCCTTCATTATCTACAGGTTTGAGCTCCTAGTTTAAATTCACCATATAGACTAGGTTGCCACGTTGTTCTAATTCTGTTTTGAATTTTTCTTGTTGTTAAGCTCTGAACTCGCTGCCTACTGACCCTGGACATGAGCTGTTCCTGATCCAAATACTTTCCCTCTGATGAGAGTGATGTCACACAGAGAGGTCCTTCCTTACACCAGGGTACAGAAGGCTGCTGAGTTGGAAGACCTGTTTATCAGTGATGTTTTCAGAGAAAAATCTCATTCAAACAAAGGAAATAATGAAGACCAACTGGAACCTAAAGCAAATATAGTTAATAGGATGAGTCATTGGGAGCAGCCAGGGCTTATAAACATTCTAATGCTCTGCGTGATCACAAGAACATTGCATGAAGATCCTATGTCTATAGGAAAGCTTGATGGATCCAACTTCCCCTTCCCTTATCTTCCTTTTTTCTTCTATAAATAACCAATTCTTGGCAAGCTCGAATCTGGTGGAGCTGGCCATATCTACAAGTTCTGTGTTACAAACTTTTCTTATTCCCGAATAAATCCCTTTGATGACAAAACACCTAGACAATATTAATTTTTTCAGTCAACAATGTATTCTGAAATTCAAAAATTATTTAACAATGACAAAAGTTACCCACTTGTGAAAAAATATGATATTTTCATATTTCGATCTACTATCTGGAAATAACACAGACAAATCTTAAGCTTATCAGTGTATGTTAGGATGACCCAGTTTTTAATTTGCATTTTTTATTCTGATTTTATTTGTTTTACTTCCTATATTTTACCCCTCTCATCTGCAGAAATACTAGTTTACTTCTCTGTAGTTGAATTCATTGAAACTTATGAGACCCTATTTTATTCACAGAAAAAAAAAGTTAAGAAAAATAAGACCCCCTTCAAGGAACTGAAGCATTACTAGACTATAGTTGGTCAGCCTGAGGTTTCTACTCTGCTCCACTGACTCTCCTGCTTTCCTGCCCCCTGTGCTCCTGGGACTGACCATAGACAAGAGGCTGCACCTGTGACAGGTCTAGCACTGTGACTGTACTAGGGGTCCACTGGTTCCTCCGGTTTCCTCTGTGAGACCCATGCTTAGCAATATCTCCGGAGTCAAAGAGCTTATGCCATTTATTCATACTTTTAGTCTATAAGGTTAAAACACAAAAAAATACCATCATATAACATTGGTCCTGTAATTGTTTTGTGACTCTATTGCCGACAATAACCTGTCTTGCCTCCGTACCTGGTAATGGCATATGATCAAGGATCTCTTGTTGTGGACCAAATGGCCATACGGACATTTGGACAAGACCAACTATTCACTAATTATTTAAAATGTAAGATAATTATTTAATAAAATTACAATATACATGTGCATGAATATATTATATGGATGTAATATATGTATGTAAAATGATGGGTCTAATATGTATGTATGTAAAATGATGTGTCTAATAAAATTCAACCCATTTGTTTTAATAGAAGTGCTGATGAATTAATTAGTATGTGTGGGCACAGTGTAACTATATACTTAGTGGACAGTAGTAAATAAATAATAGAAATGTAGAAAACAACAAATAATTCTTTCAATAAAATAAAATATTAAGATAAATAACATTTGTGTTTTGACCCAGTTGTTCTTTAGCAGCAATCCTTCTCTTGGATACCTACCCCAAAATTAGATAACATACATCCTTAAAGACATATGCACCCCAATGTTCATAGCAGCATTATTGACCACGGCCAAGACTTGGAAACAACCTAAGTGCCCTTCCAGACATTATTGGATAAAGAAGATGTGGTACATACATACAACGGAATATTACTCAGCCTAAAGAAAGATAAAATAGTGTTATTTATGAAAACATGGATGGATCTTGAGATTATCATGCTAAGCAAAATAAATCTGACAGAAAAAGTTGAGAACCATATGATTTCACTCATATGCGGGACATAAAACAGAAAGCAACAAATGAACAATAAAAACAGTGACTCTTGGACACAAACAAACCTTTAGTGCTGACCAGAGGTATGGGAGAAAGGGCTGTAGATACAGATAAAAAGGGTCAACTATATAGCGATGAAAGGAAATTTAACTTTGGGTGCAACCATGCAATGTACATAGTACATTTGTTGAATTCTACACTTGAAACCGATGTAATTTTATTAAATAATGTCACCCCAATAAGTTTTTAAAAATTAAAGAATGGAAAATATATAAATAACATTTGGCTTTTTCTCCAAGGAACTGGCAGAGGCAAGCCTGAAAACATCTGGGAGGTTTCTGTGGCCCTCCCTGAGGCTGGCCTGAGGCCACCCTGCTTTACTAATGACTTTCTCTTCATTTTCCTAGTCTCAAGGGACATTGCCCAATGAACACCAACCAAACAAGGAGTATTAGAGTTAACATCCTCAAATTGAAACCTAGAGTCAAGGCTGCAGACATGTCTCAAAAGATGTATTTGAAATGAGAAGTTCAGATTTGAGAGGTGAGTTTGTACTTTCATTAGAATATACTCATGGAAGTTTGCTCAAGAGATGTACAGGGCACTGCACAGAAGTTAGGGAAACAGGGACCCACGGCTTCTAATATTTGTTTTTATTGAGAAACATGCAAAAGGCTTCGGGAGCATTTTGATTATATTAATAAAGAATCAGCCTTAGTTAAGCAATGGGTTCAGTCAGTGATAAATTCCCATCTCATAAACTATAGGACTTCAAGAGAAAAATTGCATTTGTGGCCTACCGTGTATCAAATTGCTACATATAGATTAAGGAAAAAAACTCAAAGAATTAGATGGCTACTTGGGAATTATTTTTTAAGATGATGTTTTATTTATGCCTGAAATATGCATTATTTTCAGTTCTGATAAAACAAATGTGATCACAAATATTATACCTTAGATGGAAGGCGAAAAACGGTGAAGTGATTGATGTAAAGTATGATTTTCTTCCCTGAATTGTAGGCATAGCACACAGCTCTCTCTCTCAGGGCTGCTACATTCATACAATGTAGGCAACTGGGAACATGATGATAGCAGGTGACAGATGTGAAAATAAGAGGATAGGGGAGCTAAGATGAAACCACAGATGGCAAGAGAATTTGTGTGTCCTGATTGACCAAAGAAACATATATAACAGGGTGTGTTTAACAGGAGGCTGAAACTATAAGAAAGATTTAGTACATCTGACAATGCAGGGGAGGTGTCTCCAAGACCAAGAGAGGTTTTTTAAACCATTTTTATAGGCTTTTAATAATAATGTTGCAATCATATTGAATGTGCTATTTTGCTCACTTTATGTAATAATATTTTCCAAGTTTCTACATACACTATATGTTACATACTTTTTAATGACTGAAAATATTCATAGTTATGCCTTGTGTGTGGTATGGTGCAGCTAAAGCCTACAGAATCTCTGACGTAGAGTAAGAATTGGAAGAAATTGTGAGAATGAGGAATGTGAGGTTTTTATATGGACATTTTACTCTAAGCAGTGAAGATGTCCGTGTATAGCTGCCTCATTTAGAATACATATTTTAATTCCATTTTAAATCCCCCTTTTGATGGTGCACTTGCATATCTGGAAGGAGATTGTGCTTCAGTCCAGGAGTCAACACAGGCAAGTAGAGCTCAGAATTAGATTAGAGGCGGGTGCCAGGTGGCTGCTTTTTACACAGTGTGGGGCAGAGTGCCTGGAGGACCAGCATAGACAACAGTTTGGTGTTTGTGTAGTTTGTTTTCCAAGCTAATCCACACATGAGATATCAGAATTGCAAAAGAGATGAGATGAGGGTTGGACTGGGAGTTAATGAAATGGTTGGGGTGTGTCCAGTGCTCACCCATGGGAACTGAATCAACTGTATGCACAGTTG
Organism: Eidolon dupreanum; assembly: GCA_028627145.1. Lineage (NCBI taxonomy): Eukaryota > Metazoa > Chordata > Mammalia > Chiroptera > Pteropodidae > Eidolon > Eidolon dupreanum. Next base: position 37,283,330 of record CM053515.1, read on the forward strand.
ACTCAATGGCTAAAGGTCACACCTATATCCAAGTGCTCAGTAAAGACCCTGGAGGGTATGGTTTCTCTAGTACAGTTATGCCAGTCAGAGCTGGTGGTGATGGCCCGGGGCTTTAGCTAAGTGCTGACTCTCCCTTACTGTTGGCCTTGTGCACTAACTGAACCTTCAGGGAATGAACACGTGATTACAGCACAGGCAACCTGACATTGTTCTTGTGACTCAAATGGGAGTATTAAAAAAGAAAACACTTCATCATTGCATAGTCTTAGTAGATGACAGGTGTGCAAATTAAGAAGATAAAGATAAAAACTAATAAGATCAAAGTTACAGTAATTGAGAATTCTTTAAACAAAAGTGAACTTTGGGCCTGATAGTTCTTTGTGAGTGTCCTGTGCATTGTAGAATGTTTAGCAGCACCTGCTACATGGCAGAAGTGAGAGCCAAACACATCTCCAGCCATTGCCCATAGTCCACTGGGGAGAGGGTTGATTTGCCCCCCAGATAAGAACCACTTGCTTAATTGATAATTTATACATCAGATGGGCTTAACACTCACTATGTACTGCCTTGTTTAAAGATTTCATATCTGTTAATTTGCAAGTGACAAGCTCACAGAGTAAAATTCACCAGATCAATGTCATATTCCCCAAAAATAAAAGCACCAGAGGTAAATCTAAGTTTTTACAGTTAATGCTGTGCAATTCACTTGTGAATGTATCAGTATCACTCATCCTAAAACAGCACAAAACAGCATCCATCTCAGAACACACTGTGTGTGTGTGTGTACATGAGTATGTACATATATGTGTATATAACCTTGATTCTAAGTCAGTTCTAACTTATGAAATTATGATAACACAAACATAACTATAAATTCTCACTTTGTACCCTAGTTATTGAAATGTAATTTGATTAAATACTAAATAACATACTTAAATGTTTAAATCACTCAAGAAATGCATGATATTAACACATTAAGCCCACTTCATATCTCCTATCCTTGGGGTTGATTGAGTTAAGCATTGATGAATGAGAAAGCTCACACTGGATGACACCCACAGATGTATAATTGCACACCTTAAGAGAGTTAGGGTGTTGGACTGTACACCTGAGCTCTGGCTAGATAGATTCCCTAAAGGATTCCCTGAAATATTAATTTTTTTTTCTGTAAACAATGTATCTTTGATAAAGCAGGCTAATTTCTGGTGAGGATAATAGCTGGCCTGAAAATTCACACATAAGAAAGGAAGCCAAATTTTGAAATCATTTTTTATTCGAAACACAACTCTGCATAGAGAATCAGAAAACAGGAATTCTACACTCGGCTATCCATGGGGTCATCACTAAAATCTTTGTGTTTTAGTGCTTTTTTTTCAATCTGTGTAACAATGCAAGTACATTTTAAATATCTGTACCAACAATAAATACATGAATTGTAAAATTGAGAAATTTCTCTCAATACGTTACTTCAAACTTCCAAGGAAAAGGATAATAAAAACGGAGCTATGCAAAGAAAATGATCACAGAAATGTGATGTGTGCCACTTTCAAGCTTAGGAAGCAACTTGAGGATAGAATGTGTACATCTGCGGCTGGAGTTACAGGGCCAGTGCGGGTGGTCTTTGGTAAATATAAATTCTTAGGTAGGAACACTTTTTATTTAAAAGCAACATATGATTTAGACTTCAGTTAGAATCCATAAGATATAATGTACCTCTGAGTGATATTAATGAAGCCTTTCTTCTACTTAGTAGAGGCTAGTGTGAACTTTTGGGTTGCTGCAGGACACCAGTGAAAACACAGCAAGAGCAGAAGACCCGAGGAAGCGTGTCTCCAGGAAGATGTGAAATGCGAAGGCTTTGAACACTAAAACATTTTTATTGGGGCATAAAATAACTTATAAAATATATTTTTCATCATTCACTGCCTAGTCTGAGTAGAGAATTTATGTTTAAATAAACTTGATGGCTAAAACGTGAACCTCACATTTCTGATTCATCACTTCTCATAACATAAGTAAAGTCACTTAAATTCTCTGAATGTCTATTCTTTTACAAATGTGGGCTGTAATACCAACCTCAGAAGCTTGTTGTCCAGTTGGCATAATTCTTCACACCTGTCAGGACGCCAGAGGGGATAGGCAATAGACCTTTCTCTCATCCAGCGTATAACGTTAGACAGGTGCTATCAATTTTCTCCTGTATATTGTAAAACTGATTTTGATGCTTAACTGTCAAAATTTTTAAGGTGTTTGAACATAATCAAAAGAGGTGAAAGTTTTTCAAGAATGAAGGATAAATAGGTTAGCTGTTGTTATTTCAATGGCAAAAGCAGAAAAAAAAAAACATAAAAATAATCTAATAGAAGTTTAACTGTCCATTTAAACATGGTCTTCCCTTTGAAATACACATATATATGAACCATAACTTCTTTATCTATTTTTCTGTTGATGGGCATTTTTGGCTATTATAATTTGTGCTGCCATGAACATAAGGATGCATAGATCTTTGGGAATTATTGTTTTGGTTTTGTTTGGATAAATACCCAGAAGTACAATTGCTGGGCAAAAGGCATACCCATTTTTAATTTTTTGAGAAACTTCCAGACTGTTTTCCATAGTGGCTATACCTATTTGCAATCCCACCAACAATGTATGAGACTTCCCTTTTCTCCACATCCTTGCCAACACTCGTTCTTTGATTTATTGATTATAACCATTCTGACAGGTGTGAGGTTATATCTTACTATGGCTTTAATTGGCATTTCTCTCGTGATTAGTGACCCTGAGCATCTTTTCATATGTCTATTGGCCATCTGTATTTCCTACTTTTGAGAAATATTATATATACAATGGACTATTACTCAGCCATTAAAAAATGAAATCCTACCATTTGCAATGACATGGATGGGCCTAGAGATTATTATCCTGAGTCAAATAAATCAGAGAAAAATAAATGCCATATGATTTCACTTATATGTGGAATCTAAGAAACAAAGAGAACAAACTAATCAAAAACAGATTCACAAATATAGAGGATAATCTGCTGATGGCCAGAGGGGAAGGGTGTTGAGGGGCTGGAAGAATGAGGTGAAGGGTTAAAGAAGTACAAATTAGTAGTTAATAGATGGTCACAGGAATGGGGAGCATGGCATAGGGAATGCAGTTATCATTAATATAATGACTAGGTGGAGAGCCAGAGGAGGGAAGGACAATTCGGGGATCATTTTCTAAACTATATAAATATCTAACCAAAGTACTGTATACTTGAAACTAATAAAATAAAATTTAAAAAATACATATATAGTGGGTATGATTGAATCTTTTTTAGGAAGATCCTTTCGTTATAGTGAAGCCCTGGTCTAAATGGTATAAGTAAAAATTACACACTCCATGGATCCAGTACCAGGTCTGATGGGTCACCTGCTATTTCTATGACCTGTTCACAATCCTCACCCTCTTATGTCTGAAATACTATGTCATTAAGAAATATCTGTTAGAAATTTAGCCCTGGAATGTCCTTTTTAGAAAATAGATGATAAGCAGCAATAGTAACACTTCATACACAGCTTTGGCAACAGGGTAAATAACTCAGACTAATGTAAATATACCTTGATTAGCAGCTTAATATGCTCTGTCTCTACAGAAAACCAAAACACATTTTCAGAAAAAAATGTTTATTTTTTCTCAATTAGTGTATCGTGTGTTATCAGAGTGATTCTCATTCATTTTGAAGTACTCTGTGAATGCTGTGTCAATGATGGCTCATATTCATCGATTCTTAGAAATAGTTTAAGGATTTAATTCCCAATATTTTGTGCATATTTGTAGAAATACCTTAATGATACATAAGTACTTCTATTCAATGTTCTAATTACCAAATAAATCAGAGAAAAATAAATGCCATATGATTTCACTTATATGTGGAATCTAAGATTACTTATAATCTCCTTTTCTTATTGGCCTATTTGCAACAAACTTCCTGCAAGAATTTTTAAAATTTGTTTTTTAAATGTTTGAATACATCGTTTATATTGGCTAATCTTTAAAATTTTTGACTCTTATTTTTTAATTAATTAATTTATTTTTTATGGTGACATTAACAAAATCTGATAAGTTTAAGCTGTACATTTTAATAGTAAGGCACATATATAATTACATAGTTAGATTTCATTCTGTCATCACATATTTGCCCCTTTTACCACATCTGCCTTCCACCTTACATCTCTCTCTATCATCTGGTAACCACTAGTCTATTGTCCATGTCCCTGAGGCTCTGTTTCTTGGTCATGGTCATTTGCTGCTTTTAGATTTATATCCCACATATAAGAGAAATCATATGATTTTCAATTTTTTCTATCTGGCTTATTTCGCTTAGCATGATTATCTCGAGGCTCATCCATGTTGTCGCAAATGGCAGTATTGCATCTCTTCTTATGGCTGAGTATATATGTATATATGTACCACAGCTTCTTTAGCCAATCAACACTTCGGTTGCTTGCACTTCCTGGTCACCATAAATAATGTCTCTATGAACATCAGTGTGCAGATATCATTTTGGATATGAGTTTTCAAGTCTTTGAGGTAAAAGATTGCTGGATCATATGGTAGATCAATCCTTATCTTTTTGAGGAATCTTCATACTGTTTTCCATAGTGGCTATCGCAATTTGCAGTCCCGCCAATAGTGTATGAGGGTTCCTTTTTCTCTGCATCCTCTCCGACGTTTGTTAATATTTGTCCTGTTGATTATAGCTTTCTAACAAGTGTGAGACGGTATCTCATTGTGGTTTTGATTTGCATTTCTCTAATAGCTTGCGACGTTGACCATATTTTTAAATATTTGTTGGCCATTTGTATGTCTTCTAGGGAGAAGTGTTTGTTGAGGTCCTCTGCACATTTTTTGATTGGATCATTTTTTTTTCTTGTTGCTATTGAGTTGTATGAGTTCTTTGTATATTTTGGATATTAGGCCCTTATTGGAGATGTTGCTTGCAAATATATTTTCCCGTTTGGATGGTCGTCTCTTTATCTTGCTGATGATTTCTTTTGCTGAGCAGAAACTTTTTTAGTTTGATGCAGTCCCATTCATTTATTTTAGCTTTTACTTCCCTTGCTTTTGAGGCCAAATTCATAAAATCCTCTTTAAGACCAAGGTCCTTGTGATTAATTCCTATGTTTTCTTCAATGCATTTTATTGTTTCAGGTCTTACATTCAGGTCCTGAAACATTTTGAGTTAATTTTGTAAGTGGTAATAGACAACAGTCTAGTTTCATTCTTTTGCAGGTGGCTTTCCAATTTTCCC
>CM053515.1:37288731-37315018 GCA_028627145.1 Eidolon dupreanum
GTTTCTAGTAATGTTCTTGTGGAGTCCTTAGGATTTTCTGTATAGAGAATCATGTCATCCACAAATAGTGACAGTTTAAGTTCTTCGTTTCCTATTTGGATGCCTTTTATATCTTTCTCTTGCCTGATTGCAATCTCTAGGACCCCCATTATTATATCGAATAAAAGTGGCTATCGTGGGCAGCCTTCCCTTGTTTCTGACCTTAGAGGGCAGGTTTTTAGTTTTTCACCCTTAAGTATAATGTTGGCTGAGGATATGTTAGAGATGGCCTTTATTATGTTAGGGTATTTTTCTTCTATACCAATTTTGTAAAGTATTTTGATCATAAATGGATGCTGTATCTTGCTGAAGGCTTTTTCTGCATCTATTGACATGACCATATGATTCTTATTTTTTAATTTGTTTATGTGGGGTATCACATTAATCAATTTGCATATGTCAAAACATCCCTGTGCCCTTGGGATGAAGCTCACTTGATCATGGTGTATAATCTTTTTAATATGTTGCTGTATTCGGTTCACTAGTATCTCATTTAGGATTTTTGCATGTGTGTTCATGCAAAAATGAGATATTGGTCTTTAGTTTTCTTTTATTGTGTTATCATAGTAATACTGACCTAATAAAATGAGTTGAGAACTATTGCCTCTTATTCAAATTTCTGGAAGAATTTGAAGAGAATAGGCATTAAATCTTCTTTGAATGTTTGGTAGAATTCACTGGAGAAGACATCTGGTCCTGTACTTTTACTTTTTGATAAGTTTTTGATGATTGTTTCAATTTCTATTCTGATGATCAGTCTACTTAGAATTTCCAGTTCTTCTGGATTCAGTCTAGGAAGATTGTATTTTTCTAAGTACTGGTCCATTTCTTTTAAGTTATTAAATTTGGTGTTATATACTTTTCTATGATATTCTTGTATGATCCTTTGTATTTCTGTGGTGTCTGTCATAATTTCCCTTCTTTCATCCTTGATTTTGTGTATTTGTGTCATTTCTTTCTTTTACTTTAGTGAGTCTAGCCAGGTGTTGTTCAAGTTTATGAACCTTCTCAAAGAACCATCTCTTTGCCGCATTTATTTTTTTCTACTGTTTTTTTTTTGTTTGTTTTCAATTTCATTTATTTCTGCTCTAATTTTGATTATTTCTTTACTTCTGCTGACTTTAAGCTTCATTTGTTTTTCCTTTTCTAGTTTTTAAAGATGAAATGTTAGGCTGTTTATTTGAGCTCATTCTTGTTTTTGGAGATAGGCCTATAATGATATGAGCCCTCCTCTTATGACCACTTTTGCCATGTCCCAAAAGTTTTGATATGTTGTGCTATCATTATCATTCATTTCTATGTATCTCTTTATCTCTTTTTATTTCTCCTCTGACCCAGTCATTTTTCAGTAGCATTTCATTTAATCTCCATGTATTTGTGGTTCTTTCTGATTTCTTTTTGCAGTTGATCTCTAGTTTTAAAACATTATAACAGAGAATATGGCTGGTATGATTTTAACCCTCTTATATATCTTGAGGCTATCTCTGTGTCCCAGTATGTGGTCAAACCTTGAGAATGTTTCATGTGCAGAAGAGAAGAAAGTATAAGCAGTTCTTATGGAATGAAAGGCTCCATAAATGTCAATTATGTTCAGTTGGTCTAATGTGTCATTTAAGGATGTTATTTCCTTATTGATTTTCTGTTTGGGTGATTTGTCCATATCCGACAGTGGGGTATTTAGGTCCCCTAATATGATAGTGTTTTTGTCTGTTTCTCTCTTTAGTTCTGGTAGTAATTGCTTTACATATTTCAGGGCTCCCTGATTGGGAGCATAAATATTGATAAGTATTATGTCTTCTTGGTGCATGATTCGTTTTATCATTATGAAGTGTTCCTCAGTATCTTTCTTTAAACTTTTTTAGTTTAAAGTCTATTTCATCTGATATTAGTGCTCCTACTCCCTCTTTTCTCTGAATGCCATTTGCTTGAAATACATTTTCCACTCTTTCACTCTGAGTCTATATTTGTCTTTGGAGCTCAGATGTGTCTCCTGGAGGCAGCATATGGTTGAGTTTTATTTTTTGATCCATTCTGCAATGCTGTGCCTTTTTTATTGGTGAGTTCAATTCATTTACATTTAGGCTGATTATTGAAATATGAGGTCTTCTTATAGCCATTTTATCTTTTACTCTCTGGTAGCTCGATGATTCCATTGTTCCCTTGTCCTTGTGTTTCTGTTTTCTTTATTGTGGTTGGCTTTTGTGGGTTTTCCCTCTGGTACTTCTTGTTTTATGTTATATACTTCAGTTCTGAATCTTTGGCATGTGGTTACCATTATGAATATGTAAAGGATAGTTGTGTGTGTGTATGTGTGTGTGTGTGTGTGTGTGTGTGTGTGTGTCCATTTCCTTCTGCATGTGCCTTATTTCCATTCCCCTTTGTGAATTTGGATCTTTGAATTCTCTCCTTTTCATTCACTGTTGTCTCAGTTTGTCCCTATGTATGATGAATGTTCATTAAATTTTGCTGTAGCAAATCTCTTCTTATTATTTTAGCTTATAATGCCCTGTTCTTTGTAAAGTTTACACTCCTCTGCTTATTTTTCTGATAGTCACTCCTAATCATGTATATTTTTTTTTTTTGTCATTTTGTTTTAAGTGAGCTGGCTCCTTTCAATATTTCCTGTAGTGGAGGTATCGTACTGAAGAATTCTATCAATTTCTGTATGTCTGGAAAGGTCTTAATTTCTCCTTCATATCTAAAGGAGAGCTTAGGTGGATGCAGTATTTTAGGCTGGTAGTTTCTTTCACTTCATAGTTGAATTATTTGATTCCATTCCTTTCTTCTGGCTTGTAATGTTTGCGCTGAGAAGTCCAATGATACTCTTATGGGTTATCCTTTATAAGTTAACTGTTTTCTTCTCCCTGGCTACTCTGAGAATTCTGTCTTTGTCTATGATTTTTGATAATTTTAATAAAATGTTTCTTGATGGCCTTTTGGGTTGAAGTAATTGGGTGTTCCTTTGACTTCTTGAATTCCGAACTCCAGCTCTTTCCTTAGATTTGGAAAATTCTCATCAACTATTTCTCTGAAAATGCTTTCTAATCCCTGCTCTTTTTCCTCCCCTTTGAGAATGCCCATTATTCTTATGTTTCCTCCCCTGATGATATCAGCCAGGCTCATCTAGTTGTTTTTTTCAATTCCTGAAAATGTTGATATGACTCATTTCAAAACTCACAGAGTTTTTTCAGAAGTACCATTCTGAATTCTCTGTCATTTAAATTGCATATTTCTATATCTGTAAGCTTATTTTCTTGCGATTTTTCTCTTTCTATCTGAAATGCCTTGTCACCTTGGTTGTTCATGGTTTTTAATGGACTCTCTCTCCACCTGGGCATTAATGGAAATGTATTCTGATTTTTTTTCCAGAAAGATTTATTATATAAAGGTCTCTCTTTAGTCTGCTGCGAAGAAGGTGCTTTTCTTTTGGCTTCCAGTAGGTGGTGTCTAAGCCTCTTGAATCCCTGCTTTATATAAAGCCTTAATAATGGCTTTTTATTCTCTTGTAGATATTTAATCATGCTCACTACCCTCAGCTGCATTCCCTGACAGTGTTAACAACAGTTTCTGTAGCATTTGCTCAGATTCTCCTGGGGCTCTGCGGTGTTTAGTCTCAGAGGGTATGGGTGGAGGGGTCATCTGAGTTTGAAGTTGGAGACTGTGGCTCAGCCTCGGTCTTGCAACCGAAGCTGGTAGTAGTCAACTGTTTTTTCTCTGCCATCCCACCTCTCTGCTTTCTGCCCTGATGACTGAGCCATGCTGCTCGCTGTATGGAACTCACAACTCTCCCAGGCAGGGTTTTTCAAGGACCTGGCTACACCTTCTCTCCTCCCCATCCTCCTACAGGTAGCTCCAGTGGCTGGGAGAGGTGGCTTCTTTATTTCTCTCAGTCCACCCCCCCCCCAACACCTGTGGTAGCTCTTATGCGCATATCCCATGCTCAGACGTTCTAGTGTGCAGTTTGGGTGTTCTTTGTTGAGTTTTAGATGTTCAGCTTATTATTGTTTCAAGGGGAGAGATCTAGGTACCTCTCTCACTCTGCTATGTTTCTCCAAACCTCCATAATCTTTTTAATATGATATTGTATTCGATTCACTACTATCTTATTTAGGATTTTTGCCTATGTGTTTATGAGAGATATTGGTCTGTAGTTTTCTTTTTTGTGTGTTATCTTTACCAGGTTTTGGTATCAGGGTAATATTTGTCTCATAAAATAAATTGGAAAGTATTTCCTCCTCTTTGATTTTCTTTGGGAGAGTCTGAGGAGAATAGGTATTAAATCTTTTTAGAATGTTTGACAGAAGTCACTGATGAAGCCATCAGATCCTGGAATTTTACTTTTTGGTAGGTTTTTTATAATTGTTTCAATTTCTATACTGCTGATCGGTCTACTTAGATTTTCCAATTCTTCTTGATTCAGTCTAGGAAGGTTGTATCATTCTAAGAACTTGTCCATTTCTTCTAGGTTATTAAATTTGGTGTTATGTATTTTTCATAGTATTCTTGTATGATCATTTGTATTTCTGCGGTGTCTGTCATAATTTCTCCTCTTTCATCTTGGATTTTTTGTATTTGTATTCTTTATCATTTTTCTTTAGTGAGTCTAGCCAGGTGTTGGTCAATTTTATTAACCTTCTCAAAGAACCATCTCTTTGCTGCATTTATTTTTTTCTACTGTTTTTTTGTTTTGTTTTGTTTTCAATTTCATTTATTTCTGCTCTAATTTTGATTATTTCTTTCCTTCTGCTGATTTTAGGTTTCATTTGATCTTCTTTCTCTAGTTTTTATTTTTTTAAGATAAAGGGTTAGGTTGTTTATTTGGGCTTTTCCTGTATATATATATATATATATATATATATATATATATATATATATATATATATATATAATGATATAAACTTTCCTCTTATGACTGCTTTTAACATGTCCAAAGTTTTGATATGCTGTAGTATCATTATCATTGGTTTCTATGTATCTTTTGATCTATGTTTTTATTTCTTCTCTGACCCAGTTATTCTTCAGTAGCATTTTGTTTAATCTCCATATACTTATGGTTTTCCTGCTTTTTTTTTTTTACAGTTGCTCTCTAATTTCAAAGCAATATGATCAGAGAATATGATTGGTATGATTTTAATCATCTTATATTTCTTGAGGCTATATCTGTGTCTCAGTATGTGGTCAATCCTTGAGAATGTTCCATGTGCACAAGAGAAGAATGTATAAACAGCTGTGTTGGGGTCAAAGGCTCTGTAAATGTGAATTATGTCCAGTGGATCTAATGTGTCATTTAAGAATGTTATTTTCTTATGGATCTTCTGTTTGGATGATATGTCCATACGACAGTGGTGTGTTTAGGACACCTACTACGATAGTGTTTTGGTCTGTTTCTCCCTTTAATTCTGTTAGTAATTGCTTTACATATTTTGGGGCTCTCTGATTAGGAGCATAGCTGTTAATAAGTGTTATGTCTTCTTGGTGCATGATTCCTTTTATCATCATGAAGTGTCCTTCAGTATCTTTCTTTAACTTTTTTTTTATTTTGAAGTCTATTTCATGCAATATGAGTATCACCACTCCCACTTTTTTCTGAATGCTATTTGCTTGAAATAAATTTCCACCCTTTCACTCTGAGTTTATATTTTCTTTGGAACTGAGATGTGTCTCCTGGAAGCAGCATATGGTTGCTTTTTTTTTTTTTTTTTTTTTTTTGTATTTTGATCCAATTTGCTACTCTATGCCTTTTTATTGATGAGTTCAGTCCATTTACATTTAGAGTAATTATTGAAATATGAGGTCTTCTTACAGCCATTTTATCTTTTACTCTCTGATAGCTCTGTGTTTCCATTGCTTCCTCATCCTTGTGTTCTGTTTTCTTTATATTGGTTGGCTTTTGTGGGTTTTTCCACTTGTTCTTCTTGTTTTATGTTATATACTCCAGTTCTGAATCTTTGGCATGTGGTTACTATTATGAATATGTAAAGAATAGTTTTATACAGTTGTCCATTTTCTTCTGTACATGACTTACTTTCACTTCCCTTGATGGATTTGGATATTTGAATTTTCCTCTTTTCAGTCATTGTTGTCTCACTTTGTCCCTATGTATGCTGAACATGCATAACTTTCTTGCTATAACAAATCTCTTCTTATTGTTTAAGCTTATAAGCCCTGTTCTCAGAAAGAATTGTACTCCTATGCTTCTATCTGCCTGCTAGTCATGTTACTTCTAATTATATATCTATATATTTCTTTCATTTTGATTTAGGTGATCTGACCCCTTCCAGTATTTCCTGTAGTGCAGGCATTGTAGTGAAGAATTCCCTCAATTTTTGTATGTCTGGAAGGATCTCAATATCTCCTTCATATTTAAAGGAGAGCTTAGCTGGATACATTATTCTAGGCTGGTATTTCCTTCCACTTCATAATTTAAATATTTGATTCCACTTCATTCTTGCTTGTAAAGCTTGTGCTGATGAGTCTATCAATTTTCTAATGGGGTTTCCTTTGTAGGTAACCATCCTCTCTTTCCTGGCTGCCCTGAGAATTCTGTCTTTGTCTATGATTTTTGATAATTTTAATACAATGTGTCTTGGTGAAGGTCCTTTTGAGTTAATTGGGTGATCTGTTGACTTCTTGAATTCCAAGCTCCAGCTAATTTCGTAGATTTGGGAAATTCTCGTCAACTATTTGTCTGAAAATGCTTTCTAATTTCTGCTCCGTTTCCTCCCCTTCAAGAATGCTCATTACTCATATGTTTTCTCTCCTGATGGTATCAGCTAGTTCTTGTATTTCTCTTTCATTATTTTTCATTCTTTAGTTTCTCTCTTCTTCCTTCTGATTTATTTGTAGGTTTCTGTCTTTGATATGACTGATCCTTTCCTTCATTTGGTCCACTCTATTTCCCAAGCTTGCTATTTCATCTTTCATCTCCAGAAATTCTATTTGATTCTCTTTGAAGATTTCAATCTCCTTGCTAATGGACTCATTCTGCTCATCTATTTGTTTTTTCAGCTTCTGAAATTTTGATATGAATCATTTGGATCTCGTTGAGTTTGTTTGTTTGTTTGTTTTTTCAGAAGTACCATCCTGAATTCTCTGTCATTTAAGTCACATATATCTATGTCTCTAAGCTCATTTCTGGAGATTTTTTATTTCTGTCTGAGCTACCTTGTAATCTTAGTTGACAAGATGTTTAATGGGCTATTTCTCCCTATGGTCATTAATGGAAGTGCATTCTACTTTTTTTTTTTTTTTTCAGAAAGAAGGTTTATTAAATAAAGGTGTCTCTTCAGCCTTTTGCAAAGAAGGCATTTTTCTCTTGGTTTCCAGTAGATGGCGTCTAAGACTCTTGCATCCCTGCTTTATATAAAGTCTTTAAAATGCTTTTCTTTTTCTTATAGATATTTAATCATGCACGCTAACCTCGGTCTCGGTCCCTGTCAGTGTTAGCAAAAGTTTCGGTTTTGGTAGCATTTGCTCAGATTCCCCGGGGGCAACGCAGTGTTCAATCTTAGGGGATATGGGTGGAGGAGCCCTCTGGGTTAGGAGGTGGGGGCTGCGGCTCAGCCTCGTGTTTCGCAAATGAAGCTGGTAATAATCAACTGTTGTTTCCCTGCCATTATCGCTTCTCTGCCATCCCCACTTCTCTGCTTTCTGCCCTGATGCCTGGGCACTGCCACTGGCTGCATGGAGCTCACAGCTTTTCTAGGCAGGGCTGTTCAGGAAACACACTGCACCTTCTCCCTTCCTCCATCCTCATACAGTGAGTTCCAGCTGTGAGTGGCAACTTGTTTCTCCCAGTCTACTGCCAGACTCCCAGGGTTCTGTCCTGTGGTAGCTGTTATTCGCAGATCCCATGCTGAGATGTGCTGGTATGTAGTTTGGGTGTTTTTTGTTGAGTTTTAGGTGTTCATCTTATTGTTGTTTCCAGGGGAGAGATCTCTGGATGTCTCTCACTCTGCCATTTTCTGACATCACTGAGATCACTTCTTTTTATGGGTTAATATTTTACAGATTTCTAAAGATGTTACATTTTATTTAAAATATTTTTGTCTATATTTTTTCCTTTTCTAAAAACTTTTATTCTGTGTTATTTTAATCCCCTTGTTCTTGACTTCTTCAAAAATATCAAAATCTGCATATTTAGAATTCTGTATGAGTCATACAGTAATTTACCCATTGTAATTTTCCCAGAACTTTCTTCTCGTTAAAAGTGAAAGCCTCATTTTCCAAGAACCCTTTTATTTTGGGTAGACCAAGATGGTTGGAAGGACACCGATCAAGCATGATGTCAAGGTTTTTCTACAGGTAGAATTTTCTTTGGAATACAATTTCCTCCCAACCCCATAATTTTTGAAATGTCCATATGTTATCCTCATTAATTGAATAACCATTTTCCGTTCAAACCCCACCATCTAAAATGTGTTAAATCTTCCGTCCGACATTTCTTCCTTTCTGTATTTTTTAAATCTTGGGATTATTCACATTTTATGATTCCTGAGCTTCCGAATAATGGCAGCTGCATGCACACAGATTACAGGAGATCTGGAGTAGGGTCTCCCCTTCATGAAAAAATGAGCAATTGAAATGGAAGTATTAAAATGATGATATTGGAAGAATCCAATAATTAGTACTATTAATTTGTATTTGATAGTATTAGTGAATAAACACAGGTGTTTTTCTTATCCCATGCCACTAACAGACAACTGACTTTCAGGAGGATTTGTTTACTCAGCAGTGTTAAACAAAGTGATATCAAAAAGCTAATCTAGCATCTGAATATGAGAAAAAAGTTACTATTATGATTCAAATGATGAGCAAAAATAAAATCGTGAATACAGGAAAAAAAATGTTACCCTCTGTGTATCACTAAATTTATTTATATAATGAACCCAAACTGTATTCCTGTAAATTGATATCTATTTGACCTCAGTCTTGGCATAAAAATTTACATATGTTTAATTGAAATATTTGGTATTTTTGAGAAATGAATTTAAGAGGGCTGATAATCATTTATATACTATTTGAATTAGCTGAGTTATTTTAGTTTTGTTATTTCATGGATTCTTACAAAAGACTTGCATGAAAATACACACTGCTTTACCTTGTGTCTTTGGATAACAGAATGGGATTTTTTTTTTTTCCAAAATCAGAAACTCTCATTATGTACTTAAAGATCTGGATACTTCCTGAAATACTCAGAGTCAGATGAAAAGAAAAAATTTTTAAAATTAATACACAGTTCAAAGTTCTTTACTTACCATGCATGCATGCATATCTTGTCTCTTCTTTCAGGAAAGCCATCAAATGGAGAATTACAACCAAACATCAACTGATTTCTTCTTATTGGGGCTGCTCCCGCCATCAAAAATTGGGCTCTTCTTCCTATCTCTAATTGTGTTTATGTTCCTGATGGCTCTGTTTGGCAACCTGTTCATGGTCCTCCTCATTGTGCTGGATGTCCACCTCCACACCCCCATGTACGTCCTTCTCAGCCAGCTATCCCTCATTGATCTGAACTACGTCTCTACCACTGTCCCCAAAATGGCTTTCAACTACCTGCTGGGGAACAAGTCTATCTCGTTCATTGGGTGTGGGGTTCAGAGCTTCTTCTTCTTGACTTTAGGAGGTGCAGAAGCTCTGTTGTTGACATGTATGGCCTATGACCGCTATGTGGCCATTTGCTTTCCCCTCCACTATCCCACCCGGATGAGTAAAAGAGCGTGTATGCTGATGATAGCAGGATCTTGGATGATGGGTGCCAGCAACTCCTGTGCTCACACTGCATACATCCTTCATATCCCCTACTGTCGATCTAGGGCCATCAACCATTTCTTCTGTGATGTCCCAGCTATGGTGAGTCTGGCCTGCATGGATACCTGGCTCTATGAGGGCACAGTGTTTGCGAGCACCACCCTGTTTCTCTTGTTCCCTTTCATTGCTATTGCTTGTTCCTATGTCCGGGTGCTCCTTGCTGTCTTCCGCATGCGCTCAGAGGCAGGGAGGAAGAAGGCATACTGGACCTGCAGTACCCACCTGACCGTGGTGACTTTGTACTATGCACCCTTTGTTTACACTTACTTACGTCCGAGATCCCTGAGATCTCCAAAAGAGGACATGATACTGGCTGTCTTCTACACCATTCTGACCCCAGTGCTCAACCCTGTCATCTACAGTCTGAGGAACAAGGAAGTGATGGGGGCCTTGAGGAGAGTGATTCAGAGAATCCACTCTGTGAAAATGTAAACACAGTCGCATTAGCCCTGCAGCCTCACAGGGAGGTCACATCAACATTGTATAGTCATTAGGAAAAATATAATTCCAGGATGAGAATAGGAACTAAATTAATATAGAGTATTAAGATAAGACAAAATAATTATATTTTCCCAACCACTGTTATTTTTTATTTGCGGTAATATTTCAATGAACGTAAAGGGCATATATTTTACTCTAATGTGTGGACAATAAAGTTTTACCAATATGTATAAATAAAAAATTAAAACAGCCAAACTTGATGTTATCATTCACTATAATACTTCTACTATACTTTGTATATCACCCAAACGGCTAAAATAAGCTAAAAGAACCTTAAATGTTATACCATTGCTGGGTTTATTCAAGAGTATGTTTTTGTTTTATTTCTATTACGTTTTTCTCTTAATTGGTGCATAATGGTTCTTCTATTTCCTGATTTTCAGAGGATGTGATATATATAGAAATTAGGCA
The DNA here is from genome assembly GCA_028627145.1 of Eidolon dupreanum. Taxonomy (NCBI): domain Eukaryota; kingdom Metazoa; phylum Chordata; class Mammalia; order Chiroptera; family Pteropodidae; genus Eidolon; species Eidolon dupreanum. The sequence goes on from CM053515.1 coordinate 37,299,493, forward strand.
GAGTTTCTGCAAGAAATTAGAAGTCCTTACTACACCATAAAGTAAGCACAACAAGTTTACATCTTTCATGACAGGCGCCCTGGAAATAGAGGGATGAATCCTAAATAAGTAATTTATTTACAGGTGTAGTCAATTGCAGAATAATTACTTATAGTTGGGAATATGCAAAAAGGACTATTAAAGGAGAGTTACTTCTTAAAAGGATTAAGGCACATTGCACATTAATTAGTACAGATTAATCCATCTGAGCCATACCTCAATCACCCTGTAAAACAGACAGTTTATATCCCAAGTAGCTATTGTTATACTTTTCAAGATATTTACTGTTATGTTTATTTTGTTTTACAGTTACTATTCTCATAATTCTACTGAACAAGCCTTGGGGAGTTGATTTGGAGTGACTCTCTCAGCCCCAACATCTTTAATAGGTATACCTGCACAGTCACTAGCCTACAAAGTCTCTGCCAGAACACCTATGCATGACGGATGGGGGGTTATAAGTGTCCAGGAGGATATTCTGCTATATCTTTCATTTTCTTTGGACAGATGGGTTGAAAGAAGTAAGAAGCCCTGAATTATCTAACTCATGACATTGATGGATTACAGATGGTTAGGATTCAAAATGATTATTTTTTATTCCAAAATAAAAGATGCACATATTATATGAGATGATATGAATTTGGATGTTTTAAAACTAAAACCAATTGAACATTTAGAAATTTCTTCAGTGGCAGAATACAATTTGATTTTGGAATGGCAGATGAATAAGACTTGATTATGTCCTACTATATGATAGGGCATATTCTCATCACAAGTATAATCATATAGCACTATTTTGAAAAGGATGTTTTCCTTGCTCTTAGAAGATATCCCTCATATTGTACAAATTAAGTTTAAATTTTTCAGAAAAAAATAGGACTTTTTCTGCTTAATATCAATGACCAAGTACTTACTAGAACTTACTCTTTTCTTGCAAGGTTCCCAACTGAATTAGAATGGGAACTGAAATATGATTAGCTAAGGTCCTTGGCTGAAATAAAATTATTCCTTAACAGAAATAAATTCAGTGCAAGTTAAACAGAAATTATGGGTTTAAAAAGAGTGAGATGCTTTTAGACTCTCCAGAAATTGTAGCCAGTCAGGTCTGAAAATGCCACAACCATAAGCTAATTTTAATATATTCCTGAGAATAATTTGTGTGGAGACACTATGGTTATCTCAGTGATGGGCTCCCCTGGGGACTCGGCGAATTTATTGCTGTTGCAATAAATTCTTATTTATCATTCTTAATCTTTTTTTTTTTTTTTAGTGGATGTGTACATTCCCAGTTCTTTTATTGATTCATTCTAAAATTAAAGTCTGGTACCAAATATTTTAATGCCAAGGGCCCAGGTCATAGCTGAGAGTCAAATAAGTGAGTGAGTATTTACATTTTAGCATCTGTCCAAATCATGTCAAAAGAGAGGTCAGATACAAAAAAATAATACATGCTTTCAAGACTTTCTATCTAAACAGGGTCCTGTTGCCCGTTAGTTGTCTATTTGCATCACCAATTACATGTGATATTTAGGAAAGTGTTGTGTCACTTTCAAAATAAGCCAATGGGATTATTCATGTAAACAGCTGTGTAATTTAATTAAAAATCTATTTAGACTAAACACAGAAACTAAAAAAAAAAAAAAAAAATACACAAAAGCTGACTAGTATTGTTCAGGTTCCAGACTCCTGATTTTTCCTAGGAACACACCAAATGTCCTGGCTGGGTACCACTTCCACTGTTTTGTTGTCTCTTAAGAAAGTACTATCACCCCTCCGACAGCCCCTGCCACAGTGCTCACGGGAAATGTAGAGTGCTCTAGGAGGCTTTGCTGCTGTGATGGATCCACTCAGTACTTCCCTGGTTGAAAACATGGTCACTACACTCAGAAATGGTGGCTCACAGAGAGAAATTCTGCACTGAGACTCAAGTGGCAGTCTCTGTGATATTACACATCAAGTTCCTCTGAGTTTCTAACTTGAACACCCACAGCTGTATACATGTGCCTCTTTGGGCAGTTTTGAGCCATGAATTAAAATGTCTTTCTGGTCACAAACAAGGCAGAGGGAGAGATGTCCCCAGATGTCTCCCTTTGAATCAACAATAAGCTGAACATTGAACACTCAACAAAAACACCCAAACTGCATACCAGTGCATCTCAGTGTGGAATCTGTGAATAAGAGCTACCAAAAATCAGAACCCCAGGAGTCACACAGTAAACTGAGAGAAACAAAGAGGCTGCCTCTTGAAGCTGGGGTTCCCTGAAGGAGGATAGGGAGAGGAGAAGGTGCGGTGGGTTCTCTAAGCAACACTGCCTAAGAGAGCTGTGAGCTTCATGTACAGGCAGTGTACAGGGACCAGTGAAAAAAGCAGAGAAGTGGAGATGTCAGAGAAGGGGGGACTGCAGAGAAGCAATGGTTGATTATTACCAGTCACAGCTACAAAATGCAAGGCTGAGCAGCAGCCCTCATCCCCCAACCCACAGGGATGCTCCTATCATATCCTCCAAGACAAAACAATGAGGAGCACCAGGGAAATCTGACAAAATGCTACCAAAACTGTCGCAAAAACTGACAGGCTGAGACTGAGGGTAGCAAGCAAGATCGAATTTTTATTAGGGGAAAAAAAAACATTTTAAAGACTTTATATAAAGCAGGGATACAAGAGGCTTATATGCCACCTATTGAAAACTAAAAACAAACAAACAAACAAACAAACAAACAAACATAAAATGCCTTTTTAGCAACAGGCCAAAGAGAGACCTTTATATGATAAATCTTTTTTTTCGGGAAAAAAATGGCAGTATACACTTCTATTAATGCCCAGGCAGAGAAAAATGTCCATCAAACACCAAGGCGACCAGGCAGATCAGAAAGAGAGAGAAAAATCGCCAGAAAATAAGCTTAAAGACATAGAAATCTATGACTTAAACGAAAGAGAATTCAAGATGATACTTCTAAAAAGACTCAATAAGAACAAAAACAATTCATATCAAGAATTCAGGAATTGAAAAAAAAAAAAGAACTCTATCAGCAGAATGAGTTCTTTAGCAAGGAAATTGAAACCTTCAAAAAACAAACACAAATAGAACTATTAGAGATGAGGAACACACTGGAAGAGATGAAAAATGAAATAGCAAGCTTGGGAAATAGAGTGGACCAAATGAAGGAAAGGATCAGTCATATCAAAGACAAAAACCTACAAATAAATCAGAAGGAAGAAGAGAGAAACTAAAGAATGAAAAATAATGAAAGAGAAATACAAGAACTAGTTGATACCATCAAGAGAGGAAACATAAGAATAATGAGCATTTTCAAGGGGGAGAAAAAGGAGCAGGGATTAGAAAGCAGTTTCAGACAAATAGTTGAGAATTTCCCAAATCTAAGAAATGAACTGGAGCTTGGAATTCAAGAAATCAACAGAACCAATGATCTCAACCCAAAAAAGCCTTCACAAAGACACATTGTATTACAATTATCAAAAGTCAGTGACAAAGAAAGAATTCTCATGGCAGCCTGGGAAAACCGGATGGTAACTTATAAAGGAAAATCTATTACATTATTGTCCGATTTCTCAGCACAAACTTTACAAGCAAGAAAAGAGTAGAATCGAATATTCAAACTATTAAATGAAAGAACTACCAGCCAAGAATAATGTGTCCAGCAAAGCTCTCCTTTATATATGAAGGAGAAATAAAGACCTCTCCAGACATACAAAAATGGAGGGAATTCTCCAATATAAGGCTTGCATTACAGAAAGTACTAAAAAGGATTAGCTCAACTAAAACAAAATGACAAAATAATGCATAACTATGAGTAAGGTGACTAGCAGGCAGATAGAGTCGGACGAGTGCAATCCTAATTAAGAACAGGGCATTATAAGCTTAAACAATAAGAAGAGATTTGCTACTGCAAGACGCTAATAAACATTCAGCATACATAGGGACAAATTGAGACGACAATAACAGAAAAGGGGAGGATTCAAAGATCCAAATGAGCAAAAGATAATGGAGATAAGGCACACACAGGAATACACACACACACACACACACACACACACACATATATATACATATATATATATATATATATATATATATATATATATATATATCACTATCCTTTATAAGAAAGACCAGAGGAAAAACGCACAAACCCAACCAAAAAAGAAAAAAAGAAAAAGAAAGAAAAAACCAGAAACACAAGGATAAGAAAGCAATGGAAACACTGAGCTACCACAAAGTAAAACATAAAATGGCTATAAGAAGACCTCATATTTCAATAATCACCCAAAATGTAAATGACTGAACTCACCAATAAAAAGGCAAAGAGTTGTAGATTGGATCAAAATACAAAGTCCAACCATATGCTGCCTCCAGGAGACGCATGTCAGTCCCAGAGACAAATAAAGACTCAAAGTAAAAGGGTGGAAAATGATATTTCAAGCATATGGCATTCAGGGAAAAGCAAGAGTAGCTGTACTAATATCAAATGAAATAAACTTCAAAATAAAAAAGTTAAAGAAAGATACTGAGGAACACTGCATAATGATAAATGGAATTACATACCAAGAAGACATAACATTTATTAAAATCTATGTGCCCAATCAGGGAGCCCTAAAATATATAAAGCAATAACTAACAGAAGTAAAGGGAAACAGACCAAAATATTATCGTAGTAGGAGACTTAAATACCCCACTGTCGCATATGGACATATCATCCAAGCAGAAAATCGATAAGGAAATACCATCCTTAAATGACATATTAGTCTAACTGGACATCATTGACATTTACAGAGCCTTTCATCCCAAAACAGTTGCCTATACATTCTTCTGTAGTGCACATGAAACATTCTCAAAGATTGACCACATACTGGGACAAAGAGATTAGCCTCAACAAATATAAGAGGGTTGAAATCATATCAACCATATTATCTGATCATAATGCTTTGAAGCTGGAGATCAAATGTGAAAAGAAAGTAGGAAGAACCATGAATACACAGAGATTAAACAACATGCTACTGAAGGATGACTGGGTCAGAGAAGAAGAAAGAAGGGAGATCAAGAGATACATAGAAACAAATGATAATGATAGCACAACTTATGGAAACTTTGGGACACTGCAAAATCAGTAATAATAGAAAAGTTTGTATCATTACAGGCCTATCTTAAAAACAAGAATGAGCCCAAATAAACAACTTAATGCTTCTTCTTAAGAAAACAAACTAGAAATGGAAGAATAAATGAAACCTAAAATCTGCAGAAGGAAAGAAATAATCAAAGTTAGAGCAGAATTAAATAAAACTGAAAACAAAAAGCAATGGAAAAAATAAATGCAATAAAAAGCTGGTTCTTTGAGAAGGTTAATAAAATAAAATCAGGGATGAAAGAGGAGAAATCAGGACAGACAACACAGAAATACAATGGATCATATAAGGAAACTATGAAAAGTATATAACACCAAATTTAATAATCTAGAAGAAATGGACCAGTACTTAGAAAAATACAACCTTCCTAGACTCAATCAAGAAAAACTAGAAAATCTAAATAGACAGATTAGTGGTATGGAAATTGAAACAATCTTTAAAAACTTACTAAAAAGCAAAAGTTCAGGACCAGATGGCTTTACCTGTGAATTTTATCAAACATCCAAAGAAGGTTTAATACCCATTCTCTTCCAAAAAGTCAAAGAGGAAGCAATACTGCCTAACTCATTTTATGAGGCCAATATTACCCCGATACCAAAACCTGGTAAAGATAACACAATAAAAGAAAACTACAGACCAACCTTTCTCATGAAAACACATGCAAAAATTCTAAATAAGATACTAGTAAACCAAATACAGCGACATATTAAAAATATTATACATCAGGGTCAAGTGGGCTTCATCCCAGGGGCACAGGGATGGTTCAACATATGCAAATCGATTAATATGACACACCACATAAACAGATTAAAAATAAGAATCATATGATCATATCAATAGATGCAGAAAAAGCCTTCAACAAAATACAGCATCCATTTATGATCAAAACACTTAACAAAATTGGTATAGAAGGAAAGTAACTTAACATAATAAAGGCCATATATGACAATCGCTCAGCCAATGTTATACTTAATGGTGAAAAATTAACAATCTTCCTTCTAAGATCAGGAACAAAGCAAGGCTGTCCACTATCGTCACTGTTGTTCAATATAACAATAGAGGTCCCAGTGAGTGCAATCAGGCAAGAGAAATATATCAAAAGCATTCAAATAGGAAATGAAGAAATCAAACTGTTTCTACTTGCAGATGACATGATTCTTTATATAGAAAGCCCTAAAGACTCCACAAGAACATTACTAGAAACAGTAAGCTAATACAGAAAAAAAAAAATGATTCCTTTTGCAATTGCAATGAAAAACATAAAATACCTAGAAACAAATTTAATGAAAAATGTGAGGGACCTATATTATGAAAGCTTTAAGACTCTATTAAAAAAAATTGAAGAAGATACAAAGAAATGGAAAGATATTCCGTGTTCCTGGATTGGAAGAATCAACATAGTTAAAACGACCTACTATGTAAAGCATTATACAGATTTAATACAATCCCCATCAAAATCCCATCAGCATTTTTTTAAAGAATAGAATAACAAATTATCAGATTCGTATGGAAGTACAAAAGACCCCGAATCACCAAAGCTATCCTGAGAGAAAAGAATGAAGTAGAGCCTTCACTCTGCCTGACTTCAAATTATACTACAAAACGATAATAATTAAGATGGCATGGCATTGCCAGAAAAAACACACAGATCAGTGGAACAGAATTGAGAGTCCAGAAGTAAACCCATGTTTACATGTACAGATAATTTTCAATGAAAAGGCCAAAACCATACAATGGAGAAAGAAAAGCCTCTTCAATAAATGGTGTTGGGAAAACTGGAAAGCCACCTGTAAAAGAATGAAACTAGATTTTTGTCTATCACCATACACCAAATTTAACTCAAAATGGATTAAGGACCTGAATATAAGACCTGAAACAATAAATTGCATAGAAAACAATCATAGGAACTAAACTCATGGACCTTGGACTTTAAGAGGATTTTATGAATTTGACCTTAAAGACGAGGGAAGTAAAACCAAAAATAAATGAATGGGGCTATGTCGAATTAAAAAGCTTCTGCATGGCAAAAAAAAAAAAAAAAAAATCAACAATATAAAGAGACAACTATCTAAATTGGAAACTATATTTGCAAGCAATGCCTCTGATAAGGACTTAATATGCAAAATATACAAAAAACTCATACAACTCAGTAACAACATCAACAACAACAACAACAAAACAATCCAATCACAAATGGGCAGAGGATCCGAACAGACACTTCTCCCAAGAAGACATACAAATGACCAACAAACATGAAAAGATGCTCATCATCACTAGCTATTAGGGAAATGCAAATCAAAACCACAACCTTCATACTCTGCTGGTGGGACTGCAAATTGGAAAACAGTACGGTGGCTCCTCAAAAAACTAAGAATTGATCTACCATATGATCCAGCAATCCCTCTACTGGGTATTTACCCCAAAGACTTGAAAACCAATATCCAAAAAGATATTTGCACATTGATGTTCATCATAGCATTATTCACGGTGGCCAGGAGATGGAAGCAACTGAAGTGTCCTATGATAGATGATTGGATAAAGAGGTGGTGGTGTATGTATACAATGGAATATTACTCGTCCATAAGAAGAGAAAATACTGTTATTTGTGACAATATGGATGGGCCTCAAGATAATCATACTAAGCTAAATAAGCCAGAGAGAAAAAGTTGAAAACCACATGATATCACTTATATGTGGGATATAATCCTAAAAGCAACAAACAAACAGGACAGACAAACAGACTCATTGATAAGGACAATAGACAAGTTGTTACCAGAGGGCAGGGAGAGGGGTATTAACCCTTTTATTGTTTAGTAGCATGTTACTTAGCCTCCACGTGTTTCTGTGTTTTTCCATTTCTTTTTGTAATTGATTTCTAGTTTCATACCATTGTGGTTAGTGAAAATTCTTGATATGATTTCAGTCTTCTTAAATTTATTGAGACTTGTTTTGTGGCCTAACACAATCTATCTTGGAAAATGTTTCATGTGCACTTGATAAGGATGTATATTCTGCTGTTTTGATGTGAAGTGCTCTAAAACTATCAGCTAAATCCATCTAGTCTAGTGTGCCATTTAAGGCCTCTTTTATCTTATTGATTTTCTGTCTGGAATGTCTATCCCTTGATGTCAATAGAGTGTTGAAGTCCCCTACCAAGACTCCCTTTATGTTGGTTAATATTTGCTTTAAATATTTACAACAAATGTTTAAATATTTAGGTACTCCTATGTTAGATGAATTTATATCTTCATATTGGATTACTTTATCGTTATGTGATGTCCTTTTTTGTCTCTGATTATAGCTTTTGTTTTGAAATTTATTTTGTCTGATAAGATTTTTGCACCCCCAGCTTTTTTTGTTTCCTTTTTCACAAAATATCTTTTTCCATCCCTTTACTTTCAGTGTCTGTGTCATTTTATCTTGTAAACAACACATGCAGAGACTTCTTTTCTTATCCCTTCAGTGACCCTATGTCTTTTGATTAGAGCATTTAATCCATTTACATTTAAGGTGAATATTGATAAGTACATAGACATTGACATTTTATTATTAATATTTATGTTCTTTTTTACCCCCTCCTTCTTTTTAAAGAAGTTCCTTTAACATTTCCTGTAATACTGGATTGCTGTTGGTGAACTACTTTAGTTCTTTCTTGTCTTTGAAGCTCTTCTTCTTTCCTTTGATTCTAACTGATAACTTTTCTGGGTAGAGTAATCTTAATCGTAGATCTTTGCTTTTCATCATTTTGAATATTTTGTGCCAATCCCTTCTGGCCTGCAAAGTTTCTGTTGAGAAATCAGCCAACAGTCTAATGGGAAGCTCCCTTGTAGGTAACTGTCACTTGCTGTTTTTAGTATCCTCTGTTTATCTCTAACCTTTGGCTTTTTAATGATTATGTGTCTTGGTGTAGTTCTCTTTTGGTTCATCTTGTGTGGGATTTCTGGGCTTCCTGGGCTAATACGTCTATTTCCTTCACCTGGTTAGGGAAGTTTTCAGTTATTATTACGTGAAATATGTTCTTAATCCCTTGTCCTCTCTTTCTTCTTCTAGTATCTTTGTGATGCAAATGTTGGTATGCTTGACATTGTCCCAGAGACTCCTTAAACTATCCTTATTTTTTTATCATTTTTTCTTGTTTTTATTCTAATTTTGTGTTTTCTGATACATTATCTTCTAAAACACTGATTCAGTCTTCTGCTTCACCTAGTTTGCTGTTGGTTCCTTCTAAGGTAGTCTTCATTTCACTTATGGTATTTTTCATTTCTGTCTGGTTCTTTGTTTAGTTTTCTATCTTCACTTTTATGTCTTTTATCTCTTCCCCTAAGTTGTTGAGAATCCTTATAACAAATGTTTTGAACTCTGCATCTGATAGATTGTTTGCATCCATTTTGTTTAGTTATTTTTTCTAGAGCTTTGTTCTGCTCTTTGATTTGGGACATTTCTTTGTCTCCGCATTTTGGCTGCCTCCCTTTGTTTGTTTCTATGTATTTGGTAAGGCTGCTATGTCTCCTGGTCTTAGTAGAGTGGCCTTATGTAGTAGGTGTCCTGTGGGGCCCAGTGGTGAAGTCCCCCTGGTCTCCTGAGCCAGGCGCTCCAGGTATGTTCTTTGTGTGGGTTCTGTGTTCCCTTCTGTTGTAGTTGAGCCTTGTTTTCTGTTTGCACATCATTAGGAGGGATTGTCCCTTAAATTGATTGGTTGTGAGGAATAGCTATGGCTACAGTAGAGGAGCTATTGTGCAGGGGCTGACCCAACAGAGCAGGATTTGCTTTAGCAGGGCTCTGGTGCCTGTTCCGTCTGCCCTTTGGGTGTGTATTTTGCGGATGAAGGTCTAGGTCGTGCTCAGGCTCAATCTGAAAGCAGCCACTGAGTATACTACCTACTGGGCCTCCTGGAGAGGCCCCACCACAGGGCATGTTCAGCCTCAGGCTGTGCCCTTCCTGGGCCACCTGGCAAGAATCACCACACAATCCACAGATGGCTGTCACCTGTGTTCTGTGCTTAGAGGTGCCTCAAGAGACCAAGCCAAGAACTGAGGCCAGCTTCCACTAGTGTTGGGCTTGGGGCTACTCAACAAGAGTTGTGGGGGCATGCTGAAGCTGATTGCTGCTTGTTTGGGTTTTATGAACCCTTGGATGATTTTAGGAAAGTCTTCAGCATGAGCCAAGATAGGTCATTTGCATGGAAAAGCCATTGAAAGTACCTTGAGTGAGCCCATAATTTGAGTTGGGTAGGGTCTTGGGCAATCTCCAGGGTAGGGAGACCAGTTTTAACCAGGTTGATGGAGCCCAGATGTGGCAGCCACCTGGGTCTGCAAGCTGAGATGAATGAGAGCTCAACAAAGGAACAATGCCAGCACTTCTGTCTGGGAGAAAGCTGCCCTCCAGCCCTCGCCCTGAAGCCAGGCAACTCAGTTCCTTCCCATATGTCCCTGGCATCTTTTGAGCTGCTGCCCTAGCACTAGAGCTCAGAAAAAGTGTGTCTTTCAGCAAAAAAAAGACAGCCTGTAGGCCCTTTAAAAGGAATGCCTTGTACTCCAGCCACCATCCATTTCACTCAGCCAGCATCACTGCTGGTTTTCATAGCCAAAAGTTGTGGGGACTGCTCTTCCCAGCACTGGAGCCCTGGCCTGGAGATCCCAGTTTGGGAGTTAGACTCCTTGCTCCTCTGGGTGGATGCCCACAGCTGAAATATCTCTCTTGAATTTCAACCACCACGCATGGGTATGGGACCCGTTTGTTCCATGTCTCCGCCCCTCCTACCAGTGTTGAGGTGTTCTCTTCTGTGTGTCCTTAATGGTAGGATTTCTGTTCAGCTAGACTTCAGGTGACCTCCAATGATGTCTATTCTGTAGTTTAGTTGTAATTTTAATGTGATCACAAGAGGCAACAAACACATCATTTACCTACTCTGCCATCTTGACCAGAAGCCCTTTTCTCTAGTTCTTCAGGTCTAAAATTAGGTTGTTTATTTGAGATGTTTCTTGTTTCTTGAGATGGGTATCAATTGCCATGAATTTCCCTCTTAAATCTGCTTTTGCTCTATCCCATAAATTTGGTATGTTTTATTTCCATTCTTATTTGTCTTAATGTTTTTTTTAATTTATCTTTTAATTTCTTCTTTGATCTTTTGTTGTTCAATAGCATGTTGTTCAAGCTCCACATATTTGTGAGTTTTCCAGTTTTCTTCATGTAATTGATTTCTACTTTCATACCATTGTGATCAGAAAATATGCTTGATATGATTTCAGTTCTTTTAAGTTTATTGACTTATTTAGTTGCCTAACATAATTTAACTGAAGAATATTTCATGCGAACTTGAGGAAAATGTGAATTCTGTTTATTTTATATAGAATATTTTATATATAATTTTAGTATGTGTGTGTGTATATATATACATATATATATATATGTATACACATGCACACACACACACACACACACACATATATACATATATATATAGACACACACACACACATATACAGAGAGAGAGAGAGAGAGAGAGAGAGAGAGAGAGAGAATGTGTGTGTGTGTGTGTTAAAAATGGAGAGCTCAATGACTATACATCACTTATTTATATAATGTAAAAAATTATCCATCTCCAGATATTTGTAATTTAATAGTCATTCAATGTTCTTATGTTTTCAAGGTCATTGGGCCAAAAAATACTAATCATCAGTTCATAATTATTTTCTACATCTAATTATCTAACAAAATCTCTCTGTTTGTAGAATATAAATGTACCCAGGTTTTTTTTTTTTTTAAATATGTATTTGTATTCTTTCTTTTAGATAGAAAAATTATGAGCTAAGGCTCTTGGGCAGTTTTGAAAAGCATAATACAGTTGATATTTTTCTTTGCATCCCTCCTTATTTTTCTTTTTTCCTGAGTAAAATAAAGGAATTACAACTGTGACTGCAGCAGCCATGTTGTACCATAAGGAAAAGGACAATATAATTGTAGACGTCACTCAACCCTGGTATCTGTGTTGACTATATCTGTGCTAGCATAGAATTAATTTTAGAATTGTATTACATTCATGTAGCTACAATCTGATACATATTTATTTTTCCCTGGCATTGCTCTAGATCACATGGTTATCAAATTTCAGTAAAATGTTATAAAGTGCATTAATTAATATATATTTTGTTTTTATTTCTTGCATTGATGATATGCATATACTAAAATTGATACCTAAACCATTGAATAATCAAATCTATTTCTTAGGACTGAATTAATCAATCCTTCAAAAAGGCCCCTTTATGTAAACTTGATCCTGAATAATGTTTGTTTGTTTGTTTGTTTGTTTTACCTTTTCTCTGGCATTTGATAAACATTTTGATATTTCTCTCCCTTCTTTTCAAACCTCCCAGAATTTTTTCACACTTAATAATATTGATAAATGGCCATGGTTAATAATTACAAATAATGGAATTTCTAGTATTATACTAATGATGACAGTCCATTATTTATTTTTTGAGTTTATTAAAGTAAACATGTGTTCAGAAAGAAGAGACTACATTCAAATATTACTTGACAAATCAATTTGTTGCTCTGGCTATTTTATGTCAAATCCGATTTTAAACTGAATAGCTTAAATTCATTATATGTGACTTCTATACACGTAATATCAAATATTTGTAGCAATCATTTTTGTTGTAAAAAAGTTTTGAAAAATTATGACAAACTTAGTATCAACTGAAACTCCTTCTTAACCACATGGTGAAGGGTATAGCCAGATATTAAAAGGTATGCATATATGTATATGTGTATGTATGTTTGAAATTTTACTCTATTTCTAATACTAAAGATCTGAAATAGTAGTCAGCTAAAATTGACAGGGTTTGTTTATCTCTCAGTTAAGAAAATCCAAAGTGAAGATCCCTGTGACACAGTGGTAAATGTACATCATCAACTTCTCAAATTCTCTCTCATCCTCTTACACATAGCTTTCATCTTATTGCCATCTTATAGTCACAAAATTGTTACTAATTTTAGCCATTATTTTTACGTTATAGATAAGCACCAGCTAGAAAGTGGATCAAAAAAAAAGTGCCATATTTTAATCTTTTGCCTTCTAAGGAATGTTCCTTTAAGCCAAAACATTTCTGCCATTCCAGCCCCACCTACATGCCATTTGCTCAGATTTTTTTCATATGTGTTTGTCCAATGTGCAAGAGAAAAGTTTCCATACACAATTCAGACCCTTTATAAACAGCAGTGAATCGAGTACACCTTTAAACAAATGTCATCAAAACTATTCTTGATAAGGTCACAAATAGCCTAAATATTAAGTATATGGTCAGTTCTGAGTCTTTGCATCAGTGACCTTTTATTAAGATTTGACACTTATCTTTTTAAATAAATTTACTAAGGTGACATAGGTAAATAAAATCATATAGATTTCGAGTGTATGATTCTATATGTCATCTGTATATTGCATTGTGTGTTCACCGCTCAAAGCTAAATTTCTTTCCATCACCATATATTTGACCCCGTCTTCCCTTATTTACCTCTTCCTACACCCTTTCCCTCTGGTAACCACTAGACTGTTGTCTGTGTCCATGGGTCTCTGTTTGCTTGCCTTATTGGTTTCTCGCTTTCAGGTTATGTCCCACATATAAGTGAAATCGTATGGTTTTCAGCTTTTTCTATATAACTTATTTTGCTTAACATGATAATCTCAAGATCCATACATGTTGACATAAATGGCAGTATTTCATCTTTTCTTGTGGCTGAGTAATATTCCAATGTATACATGTACCGCATCTTTTCTATCTAATGGTATATCAAAGGCCACTTTGTTTCCATGTTTTGGCCACCATGAACAATGCTGCTATGAACATTGAGGTGCCTGTATCTTTATGGATAAATGTTTTCAATTTTTTTTGCGTAGATACCCAGAAGAAGTATGGATGAAAATGGATGAGCACAATGAGAACATCAACAGAGAGATAGTAAGCACTAAAAGGACATAGAAACCATAAGAAAAAAAAATAGACAGAAATGACAAATATAGTAACTGAGATGAAGAATACACTAGAAGGATTCAAGAGTAGATTGAATGAAGCAGAAGATCAAATCAGCAAATTGGAAGACAAGGTAGCTGAATACACCAATCAGAAGAGCAGGAAAAAAAAGAATTTTAAAAAATGAGGGTAGTTTAAGAGACATCTGGGACAACATGAAGTCTAGAAATATCCGAATCATAGGAGTACCTGAAGAGGGAGAGAGAGAGCAAGGTATTGAGACTCTATTTGAAGAAATAATGATAGGAAACTTCCCTAACCAGGCAAAGGAATTAGACATACAAGGTCAGGAACCAGAAAGAATGCCAAACAAGAGAAATTCAAACCTACACCAAGGCACATCATAATTAAAATGCCAAAGGACAAAGACAAAGAGAGAATCTTAAAAGCAGCAACAGAAAGGAAGCTGGTTTTTTACAAGGGTACCCCTATAAGAATGTTTGCTGACTTTTCAATGGAAACTTTGCAGGCCAGAAGAAATATTCAAAGTTATGAAAAACAGGAATCTACAACCAGCAAGGCTTTCAATTAAAATGGAAGATGAGATAAAGGACTTCCCAGACAGAAAAAAAGCTTAAGGAATTCATCGCCAACAAGCCAGCATTACAAGAAATGTTAAAGAGTGTTCTGTAAAAAGAGAAGGGGTAAAAAATAAAATAGAAAAAAACAAATATGAATAATAAAATGGCAGTAACAAAGTACCTATCAGTAATCACTTTAAATGTAAATGGATTACATGCTCCAATCAAAATACATAGCGTAACCGAATGGATAAGGAAACAAGACCCATGCATGTGCTGTCTACAAGAGACCCACTTCAGATCAAATGACACCCACAAACTAAAAGCAAAGGGATGGAAAAAGATATTTCACGCAAACAGAAATGAAAAAAAAAAAAAAGCCAGGGTAACAATACTTATATCAGATAAAATAGACTTTAAAACAAAGGCTATATAAGAGACAAAAAAGAGCATTACACAATAATAAAAGGATTGATAAATCAAGAGGACATAACTCTAGTAAATATCTACGCACCCAACATAGTACTACCTATATACATAAAGCAATTATTGACCAACATAAAAGGAGAGATCAATAGTAATACACTCATAGTAGGAGACTTTAACACCCCATTGACACCAATTGACAGATCTTCCAGGCAAAGAATCAACAAGGAAACAATGGCCCTAAAAGACACACTAGAGCAAATGATCATAATAGATATTTTCAGAGCATTTTACCCCAAAGCAGAAAAATATACATTCTTCTCAAGTGCACATGGAACATTTTCAAGGATAGAGCACATGTTAGGACC
>CM053515.1:37315518-37376536 GCA_028627145.1 Eidolon dupreanum
AAACGGCAATAACTATGTACCTATCAATCATCACTTTAAATGTAAATGATTAAATGCTCCAATCAAAAGACATAGTGTATCAGAATGGATAAGAAAAGACCCATTTGGGTTATCTACAAGAGACTCACTTCAGATAGAAAGAGACACAAAGACTGAGAGTAAAGAGATGGAAAAAGATATTTTATGAAAATGAAAACCAAAAAAAAAAAAAAAACTGGGGTAGCAATACTTGGACAAAATAGGCTTTAAAAAAATGGCTGTAATAAGAAACAAAGAAGGACATTACATAATGATAAAGAGTTCAATCCAAAAGAGAACAAAACCCTAATAAACATTTATGTAGCCAACATAGGAGCATTTAAATGTGTAAAGCAAATATTGACGAATATGAATAAAGAGATAGATAAACAGTAATAGAATCATAGTGGGGAACTTTAACATACCACTGACATCAATGGACAGGTCTTCCAGACAGAAAATCAGTAAAGAAAGAGCAGCTTTAAATGACACACTCGACCAGATGTATTTACTTTTAGAGCATTTTACATGAAAGCAGCAGAATATACATTCTTTTCATGGAACATTTTCCAAAATAGACTACATATTAGGCCACAAATCAAATTTTAATAAAATGAAAAAAAAAAAACTTAAAATCATATCAAGCATCTTCTCTGACCACAATGGTATGAAACTAAAAATCAATTTAAAAAAATACTTAAAAATGCACAAATGCCTGAAGGCTAAATGCCATTCTACCAAACAATGTATGGGTTAACAATGAGATCAATGTAGAAATCAAATATACCTTGAGACAAATGAAGATGAAAATACAGTGATACAAAATTCACGGGACATATCTAAAACTGTACTAAGAGGAAAATTCACAGCAATACAGACCTACCTCAAATAACAAACAAACAAAAAAAGTCAAATAAACAATATAAATTTACATACAAAGGAACTGAAAATAAAGGTAATAAGAAAAAAGTAGATATTAGAGCAGGAAAGAAAACAAAATAGAGTCTAAAAATACAATCCAAAGACCAAAGAAACCAAGAATGATTCTTTAGAAAGAAAGAAAATTGATAAACCTTTAACCAAACTGGTCAAGAAAAAAAAAATACTGCCACTTGCAACAATGTTGATGGATCTTAAAATTACCATTCTAATCAGAATAAAACAGACAGAAAAAGTTGAGAACAATATGATTTCACTCATATTTGAGATATAAAATTGAAAACAACAAATTAACAAGACAAACAGAAACTCATACCACAGATAACAGTTTACTGGTAACCAGAGGGAAATGGGGAAGGGTGAGGTAGATAAGGGTAAAGGATCAAACATATGGTCACAGAAGGAGATTTTACTTAGGGTGGTGAATACACAATGCAGTATACAGATAACACACTATTGACTTGTACACTTGAAACCTATATAATTTTATTAACCAATGTCTCCAAAATAAATTTAATAAAAAATAAGTGAAAAGAAAAATAATAAAATCAGAAATGAAAAAAGAGAAGTAACAATTGACACCACAGAGATACAAAGAAATGTAAGAAAATACTAGAAATAATTATATGCCAAAAAATTGGACAATCGGAAGAAATTGATACATTTTGAGAAACCTATAATCTTTCAAAACTGAATCAAAAAGAAACAGAAAATCTGAAAAGACCAATTACAACAAACTAAATCAAATCAGTAATTTAAAAACTTCCAAAAAGCAAAGTCCTGGACCGGATAGCTTTATAAGTGAATTTTACCTAACATTAAAAGAATAATTAACGTCTATTTTTCTCAAACTATTCCAAAAATCTAGAGCAAGGAAGACTCCCAAGTTAATATTTTGAGGTCACCATTACCCTAATTCTAAAACCAGACAAAGATATTGAGATTATTATATTATGTTTATCCTTGGTAATACTTATGTGGTATATGATGTCCATTGATTTGAGGATATTGAACTGTCCTTGCAGCCCCAAAATAAATCCCACATGATCATGGTATGTGATCCTATTAATGTATTGTTGAATTTGGTGTGCTAATATTATGTTGAGAATTTCAGTGTCTATGTTTATCAGGGATATTGGCCTGAAGTTTTTTTTTTTTTTTAGTTCATTTGTTTAGTTGGTCTTTACATTAGGACAATGTTGGTATTGCAGAATGAGTTTTAAGTGTTCCTTTGACTTCAATATTTTGGAATACAATATATTGAGAAGAGCAAGTATTAATGTGTTTTTAACTATTTGAGACAACCTGTGAAATCATCTGGTTCTAAATTTCTGTTTTGCAGAGGTTTTTGATTACTAATTCAAATTTGTTACTTGCAATTGGTCTCTTTAGATTTTTCTGTATTTTTCCTGGTTCAATCATGGGAAATTTTCTGTTTCTAGAAATTTGTCCATTTTTTTTTAGGTGATTCATTTCTCGACATATAATTGTTCATAGTATTTTTTCATGATAATTTATATTTCTGTGGTAAGGTTGTAACTTCTTTCATTTCTGATTTGATTTATTTAAGCATCCTCTTTTTTTCTTGATGAGTTTGGCTAAATGTTTATTATTTTATTTATCTTTTTAAATAACCAACTTTAGTTTCATTGATAATTTCTATTTTTATACTAAATTTCTTGTTTCTAGACATAGATATGTGTTACTATTTGATTCTCTCTTGGAACTACTATTTGTGCATCACACAGATTTCAGAAAGTTTTGTTTCCATTTTATTTGTCACAAGATATTTTTGATTACCTGTTTATTTGTTGACAGACACACTGTTTTAGTAGCATGTTCTTTAGTCTCCACCTTTTTGTATTTTTTTTTCAGTTTTCTTCCTGTAATTGATTTCTAGTTTTATATCATTGGGACTGGAAAATATGCTTGATATAATTTCAAATTTCTTGAATTTATGGAAGTTTGTTTTATGTCCTAACATGTGATTTATCCTGGAGAATATTCTGTGTGCACCTGAAAAAAAAAAAATGTGTTTCTGCAGTTTTTGAATAAAATGTTCTGTATATATCTATGAAACTATTTGATGTAATGTGTCTTTTAAGACTAATGCTTCCTGATTGGTTTTCTGTCTGGAAGATCTAAGAATTGATGTACAGAGATATTAAAGTCCACTACTATTATTGTAGAATTATTTTGAATTCTTTATCAGGCAAGTTATTGTCAAGTTTTTCTTTATGTCTCTTAATATTTGTTTTATATATTTAAGGTGTTCCTATATTGGATGCATAAATATTTTTGAGTGTTATATCTTGTTCTGGACTATACACTTTATTATTTTGTAATACCCTTTTATACTTTATGTATTTTACATCATATAAGACGTTTTTGTTTTGTGTTATCCCCTAACTGCTTATAGTTGATTTTTCTTCTTTTACATTTTACTTTAGCATATAACTTTTTAGTGGCTAATCTATTGTCTTTGCTATATATTTGGCTTTACCAGTGAGAATTTTAAAAATATATATTAATGAATTTTCTGGTTGTGACCTTTTCTTTTCCATTTAATGAAGTCCCTTTAGCATTTCTTGTAAAAGTAGTTTAGTGGTGATGAACTCCTTTAGGTTTTGCTTGTCTAAGAAACTATTTCTCCTTCAATTATAGATAATCTTTTTGGGTAGAGTTTTGACACTGTAGGTTCTTTTCTTTTAGCACTTTAAATATATCTTTCCACTCCCTTGTGGGCTACAAAATCTCTGCTGATAAATCACCTTTATGGGATTTCCCTCATATGTGACTAGTTTTTTTTTTTCCTATTAATCCATTTAAGATTATCTCTTTGTCTTGAAATTTTGACATTTTAATTATGATGTGTCTTTATATGGATCTTTTTGAGTTCATCTTGATTGGGACTTTCTGTGTATCCTGGCTCTGGATATTCATTTCCTTTCTCTGTTTAGGGAGTTTTTCAGCCATTATTTCTTCAAATAAATTATCTGCCCCATTCTCTTTCTTCTTCATTTATGACCTTTATAAATGCGATTATTAGCATTTTTCTTTAAACTATCCTTTTAAAATTTTTTTGCATTTTTTTCTGTTCTGATTGTATAATTTCCACTATTCTATTTTCCATGTTGCTAATCTCTTGTTCTATAATGTCTAATCTGTTGTTGATTCCCTCTGGTTTATTTTTCATTTTAGTCATTGTCTTCAGTTCTGAATGGTTTTATTTTATATTTTCTAACTCTGTTAAAGTTCTTATTGTTTCTCTATTCTTCTCCCAAGTTTGGTGAACATCCTTATAAGTATTACTTTGAATTCTTTATCAGTCAAGTTACTTATTTGCACTTTATTAAAATATATTTCCGTGTTTATTTATTGTTCTTTAATTTGGAACATATTTATTTGTCTCCTCATTTTATTTGATCTTCTGTGTTTTCTTTCCTAATAGTTTGACAAAGAGGCCACTTCTCCAGATCTTAAAGGACTGATCTTGTTTAAGAGCTACATCTGTACTGACTCTGTGCCAGGTGGCTTAGGCAGGCCAGCTGAAGCTAAAGCAGTTGTTTGTACCATCAGGGGTGCTCTGGCAATCCATAGAGCTAAATCTGGAGTGAGCATGAGCCCAGGTTTCCCAGAGTGCATAGCTCCAAGGGTGCTTTAGCCTGCTGGCTGGCCAACTGACCAAGTCTAAAGTGGGTGTGCTCAAGGCTGCTTGTGACATGCTACATCAGCCTTGAAGGATGTCTGGGGCACTTGGACCAAGTGCTATCTAGGTGAAGGGACAATGTAAACAATGCATTCACTGACATATCTGATCCTGGAGAGTTCCTCAAGATCCTGGGAGTTTGCACAGTTCAGAGGCATGTTAGAGCTATATTTTTTCATGAATAGTACAGGTGCCCTATAAATTACTTTTTTATCACTGTGCCTCAGAGCAGGCACTTCTGGGGCACCTCAGTGATATCTCTACTGCAGGCAGCCCCATCAGTGTGGGGTTCTGATCACTGCATCTGTATTTCTCCTACCCTCCCCCATCATGTCGTTTCTCTTATTTGTTGTGCAGAAGCTGTCCAGTATGTCCTCAGCTATTCTTCAGGAGGTATTTCTCTATATGTAGATGTGCATTCAGTGTATCTATAGGAAGAGGTGAGTTCAGGGTCTTCCTGTACTGTTATTTGGACCCTGAGTTTCATCTCTTAATAGCTATAGTTATTGTTATTTATATATGCACTTTTAATAGTAAGTAGCCATCAGAATGCTAAGGCATTATGGATTTGTTTAGGTCCTAAGGATACACAGATCCTCAACTTCGCTCTTTGACTACCCATAGCCATTCAGATGACATCTCTGAGAGAAATATACACAGTGCTGAATGTCAAGTAAAATGACTATTTTTAAACACGAGATTTTTGTGTTTATTTTTTCCTTTACCCTCAATTTAGTTGTGTAAATAGCTGAACCTGACTGTAGAAATGTTCTAACAATCCTGCAATTTTTTTTTTTTTTGCCTAAATTCACAGGCTACCTCAGTATTTTATAGATTCACCTCTGAGACTGAGAAAATGTAGCCCCTAGAAGACACACGCTTTAGAATTAAGTAAAGGAAGCCTCTCCATAAAAACTAAAGATTTTTTGTTTCACTTAGAAGCTTGTATTTCAAACATTAGTTGAGTCATTAAATCAATTTATCATGTCACCTCTGTATTTTATCCTCATAATAGAATACAAAATGCAAAAGAACATCCCATAAAAATATACTTGTGTAATCCTGTTTAAAACATGAGGTGCAGTAAAGTGTATTTCTTCCTGTAGTTACATGTCAGCATAAGCACCTAGCTACCACACGTATTCACTTTACCAGAAAAGGCCTTGGTCTGTTTGCTGCATCAGCTATCCACATGATGAAGAATCAGAATCCAAAATGGTGCATATGGAATTGCAAAGATTTTACCTGCTTCTCTAACATATCTAAAGATCTATCTTCCAGATTCACAGCCCAACTTATTTTCTTCACTAGTCTACTGTGCTTCCAGGAGAACTGAACTCTAAGCTACCCTCAAGGTCAATATTCTCCTAAGATTTTTCGTATTTCTTATAAGCGTTTGTCCATTAATGTGTAGTGCCCTAAGTAGCTCTTGTTTGGGGCTTTTGTGGGAATATTAGAGGAGAACTGGCAACATCTTCCTCACTTTGGGGGGTGGAGAGGTTTATATAAACCTTCTCTCTAGAGCATCTCTATGTAATGAACTAACATGATGATAGGGTTATGTGTAAGGTTATCTCAGATTGGGATTATCACAAACAATGATTTCTTAAAGTATTTTTTGTCTTTTTAAAAATTTTATTAAAATACAGCTAACATACAATATTATATTAGTTTTAGGTATACACCATAGTTATTCATGTTTATATACCTAAAGAAGTAATCATCATTATAAGTCTAGTAACCATCTGACACTGAACAATTTTACTACAATATTACTGTCTATATATCCCTTATGCTATAAATTACAACCCCACGACTTATTTATTTTATAATTGGAAATTTGAACTTCTTTATCCACTTCAACTTTCCACTTCTTATTACTTTTTTTTCAATTAGAGCTGACATTTAATATTTATTTGTTTCAGGCAAACAGCATAGTGATTAGACATTTATATAATTTTGAAGTAATCCCCCTGATAAATCTAGTACCCACTAGGACTATACATAGTTATTACAGTATTATTGACTATATTTCCTATGTTGTATTCACATCTGTGTGACTTTTGTAACTACCAATTTGTACTTCTTAATTCCTTTACTTCTTTCACCCAGCTCCCAAACCCTTCCATTCTCAACTTTCAGTTTGTTCTCTGCATCTATGAGTCTGCTTCTGTTTTGTTCATTTATTGTATTTTTTAGATTCAACACATAAGAGAGATCATATGGTATTTGTTTCTCTCTGTTTGACTTATTTTACTTAGCATTAATCATCCAGTTCCATCCATGTTGTTACAAATAAGCTGTTTTAATGACTAATATTCAATTGCATATATATTCTATATCTTCTCAACCTATTCATCTATTGAAGGATGCTTAAATTGTTTCCATATCTTGGCTATTGTAAATAATGCTCTGTTAAACATATATCTTCTCCATTTAGTATATTGTTTTTTATTCCATTTTGTTGATGATTTCCTTTGCTGTGAAAAAACTTTTTGGTTTAATATAGTGCCATTTGTTTATTTTTGTTGTTGTTTCCCTTGCTCAAAAATATATATCAGAAAAAAAATTTTACTGAGAGCAATGTCAGAGAGTTTACTGCCTATGTGTTCTAGGGAGTTTTATGGTTTTGGTCTTCAATCTATTTTGTGTTTTTCATATGATGTATGAAGGTGGTCTAGTTTTATTTTTTTTGTATGTATCTGTCTAGTTTTCCAAACAGTATTTATTAAATAGACTGCCTTTACTTCATTGTATGTTTTTGTCATAGATTAAAAAGCTATATAGGCATGGTTTATTTGAATATCAGGTAGCATAATACCTCTAACTTTGTTCTTCTTTCTCAAGATTGTTGTGATTATTAAAGGTCTTTTATGGTTCCATTTAATTTTAAAATCATTTCTACTTCTGTGAAAAATGTCATTGGTATTTCAATAGGAATTACATTGAATCTATAGATTTCTTTGGGTAGTATGGCCATTTTAACAATGTTAATTTTCCTATCAATGTACAAGATATATTATTCCATTTGTTTGTATCTTTGTTTATTTTTTCAATGTCTTATAATTTCTGAGTACAGGTCTTTTACCTTCTTGGTTAAATTTATTCTTAGGTATTTTTTAATGTGATTGTAAAGAAAATTATTTTTCTCATTTTTTTCTGATTGTTACTGGTGTATACAAATGTAACTGATATTTGAATATTAATTATGTATTCTGCTTTACTAAATTCATTGATCAATTTTAACAGATTTTTAATGAAATCTTTAGAGTTCACTCTATATAGTATCATGACATTTGCAAATAATGACGGTTTCATTTTTTCCTTTTCAATTTGGATGACTTTTATTTCTTTTGCTTGTCTGAAGGCTGTAGCTAGGACTTTCAATACTATGTTGAATGAAAATGGTGAGAGAGTACACATTTGTCTTGTTCTTGATCTTATGGGGAACACTTTTAGCTTTTCACCATTGAGTGTATTGTTAGTTGTGGATTTGTCATATAGAGCCTTTATTATGTTGAGACATGTTCCCACTATTCCCACTTTTCTGATAGTTTTTATCATAAATCGGTGCTAAATTTTACCTAATGCTTTCTCTGCATCTATTGATATGATCATATGATGTTTAACTGTTATTTTATTTATGTAGTGTATCATGTTAATTGATTTGCAGATATCGAATCAAACTTGCATCCCAGGAATAAATCTCACTTAAACATGGTGTATAACGTTTTAAATAAATTGCTAAATTAGGTTTGTTAAAAAAAATTTTGCATCTATGTTCATCAGGGATATTGGTTTATAATTTGCTTTTCTTGTAATATCTTTGTCTGGTTTTGTAATCAGGGTCATGGTTAGAGTAAATAAGCTGGAAGCCTTCCTTCCTCTTGAATTTTTGTAATAGTTTGAGGAGGATAAATGTTAAGTCTTCTTTAAGTTTTTGATAAAATTCACCTGTGATATGATTGGTCCATAGCTTTTGTATGTTGGAAGTTTTTTATTATTATTATTATTATTATTATTATTATTATTACTGATCCCATGTTCTTAGTAGTAATCAGCCTGTTCAGATTGCCTCTTTCATTTTGATTCAGTCTTAGATGATTGTATGTTTCTTGGAATTAATCCATTTCTTCTAGATTTTCCAGTTTGTTGGCATATAACTAACTGTTCATAGCATTTTTTATACTTCCTTTTATTTCTGTGTTGTCAGTTGTCACTTCTCTTTTATTTCTGATTTCATTTATATAGATCTCTTTTTTTCTTGAAGAGTCTAGTTAAAGGTTTATCATTTTTCTTTTTCCTTTCAAAGAACCAGCTTTTGGTTTCATTGATCTTTTTTATTGTTTTTAGACACTATTTTATTTATTTCTGCTCTGATCTTTATCTCCTTCCTTATACTCTGTTTTTTTTTTCTAGTTCCTTTATATGTAAGTTTAGATTTTTTACACTAAGATTTTTTTTGTTTATTTTTTGAGGGTATGCTATGTTGCTATGAATTTCCCTCTTAGGACTGCTTTTGCTCTATGCCATAGGTTTTGAATTGTTGTGTCTTTATTTTCATTTGTCTCAAGATATCTTTTATTTCTTCATCGATCTCATTGTTAATCCATTTATTGTTTAGTAGCATTTATTTAGTCTCCATGTGATTGTGTGTTTTTCTGTTTTTTTTTTTTCCTTGTAATTGATTTCTAGTTTTATAGCACTGTGTTAGAGAAGACACATGATATGATTTCAAACTTTCTAAAACATGTACCATGTATACATGAAAAGAATGTATATTCTGTTGCTCTTGGTTAAAATGCTCTACAACTATCAATTAAATCCATATGGTCTAATGTGTCAGTTAAGGCTACTATACCTTGTTGATTTTCTGTCTACTAGATATAACCATTGGTGTCGATGGACTGTTAAATTTTTTTCCTATAATTGTTTTACTGTAAACCTCTCTTATATATGGGTCAATGTTGCTTTATGTATTTAGTTGCTCCTGAGTTAAGTGCATAAATGTTTATAAGTGTTATAACCTATTGTTAGATTGCTCTATTTATTATAAAGTGCTCTTCTTTGTCTCTTTTTATAGGCTTTGTTTTAAAGTCACTTTGTGATATAAATATTACTATTTCAGCTTTTATTGTTTCCATTTTATGAAATATTTTATTCCATCCCTTTAATGTCAGTCTCTGTATGTCTTTTGATCTAAAGTGTGTCTCTTGTAGACAGCATATGTATGGGTCTTGTTTTTGCATCCATTTAGATACCCTATGTCTATTAATTGGAGAATTTAATTCATTTCCATTTTAAGTGATTATTGATAGGTACATAGTTATTGTCATTTTATTATTCATATTTATGTTTTATTTTTTCCTTTCTTTTTAAATAAGTCTCTTTAATATTTTTCTAATGAATTGTAATGAACTTTTTTAGCATTATTTTGTCCAGAAACTCTTTAGTGCTCTTTGAATTTTAAATGCTAGCCTTGTTGCATAGAGTAATTTTGTTTGTAGGTTTTTGCTTTTCATCACTTTGCATATTTTATGTCAATCCCTTCTGGCCTGCAATATTTCTGTTGAGAAATCAGCTTATGGGGCTCCTTTCTAGATAACTGTCTTTCTCTTGCTGCTTTTAAGATTCTTTTTTATCTTTAACCTTTACATTTTAATTATGATGTGTCTTTGGGTTCATCTCGTTTGGAACTCTGTTTGTTTCCTGAACTTGTATGTATATTTCCTTCACCAGATTAGTAAAATTTTCCATCATTATTTATTCAAATAAGTTCTCAATTCTTTGCTCTCTCTTTACTTTTTCTGGACCCCTATGATGTTAATGCTGTTATGTTTGATATTGTCCCAGAGGTCCCTTAAACTCTCCTCTTTTTTATTCCTTTTTATCTTTTTGTTGTTTTGATTAGGTTTTCTGCTACTTTATCTTCCAAATCACTAATTCTATCCTCTGCTTTATACAATCTGCTATTGATTTCTTCTAGTGTATTCTTCATTACAGTTATTCTATTCTTCATTATTGACTGGTTATTTCTTATAGTTTCTATGATTTTTTATGCTTATTATTTCTTTAAGTTCTCACTAAGGTTATTAAGCTTCCTTATAGCCTTGTTTGAACTCTGTATCTGGTAGATCTCTTATCTTTATTTCATTATTTTTCCCTGAGATCTCTTT
Source organism: Eidolon dupreanum (assembly GCA_028627145.1). NCBI lineage: Eukaryota > Metazoa > Chordata > Mammalia > Chiroptera > Pteropodidae > Eidolon > Eidolon dupreanum. The sequence continues at coordinate 37,326,361 of CM053515.1, forward strand.
TTCTTTCATTTGAAATATGTTTCTTTGTTTTCTCATTTTGGCTGCCTCTCTATGTGTGTTTCTTTGTATTAGGTAGATCTTCTATGTCTCCTAGTCTTGGTAGAATGATCTTTTGTAATAGGTGTTCTCTCTTCCTTGTCACCTTAGCCTGATGCTCCAGGGGTGTCCCTTGTGTGGGTTATGTGTGCTAACCTTTGTAGTTGAGGCTTGATTGCTGTTGGCACATCAGTGAGTATGATTTACCCTCATTCTCCTGGATTTGAGGATTGACCATGATCACAGCATACATAGTAACTGTTGTAAGGGGCTGACCCTTTGGAGATGGATTTGCCCCAGTAGGCTCTGGTGCCAGTTGAGACCACCCTTTAGGTGTGTAATCTTGTGGGGCTAATCTTACTATGCTATGTTGTGGTCTAAATTCATCCACCATTTGTGTTGGCTCTGAGGTCTCTTAGGAGAAGCTCCTGTGTAGTCCAAGGTCAACTGCTACCTGTGACTGACCTAGGACTACCTGGTAGGAGCTACAAAGTAATCTGAAGTTGGTTGCTTCCTTTGCTGAACCTGGACATACATGAGAGAGGCCTTGCTGGGAACCAAGGCTGGCTACCACCAGTACTAGGCCTGGGGAAGCTCAGCAAAGGCCCAGGGAACCCTGAGCCCTGCAATCTACCTGTATATCTCAGTTGCTGAAAGGATCTTGGATGATTTAGGAATTGGGTGAAGCGGGGTCTCAGGAAGTCACCAGGATGAAGCAAGTGGCATTCACCACATCAGTGCAGATTCAGATTTTGTGCTGAATCTGAGGCCACTGTGTTAAAGGCTAAGGGAACACTGAGGCTATTCATTGTCCAATAAACAGTATAGTGTGAGCTAACACTGGCTGTTGGCAGCTGAAAGAGCTTCAGGTGATGCTCAAGATGGGAGGACAGGGTCCTAGATAGTCACCAGGGTGGAAAAAGCAGAGTTTGCCAAGCTAATGCAGATTCAGATGTGGCCATGTGGAAGGTGGGCTCAACACAGGCAGGATGGTGGCCATCTGTCCAGCTCTCACCTTGAAGCTACACCATTCAGTTTATCTCTGTACATCTCTAGCATCTCCTGAGTTGCTGTCCCACAAAGTGAGTATCTGGGAGCTAGTAAGTCTGTGCATGGGCCCTTTCAGAGGACAGCTAGGTTTCCAGCCACCCTCTTTCTCACCTGGATGGACAGAATTCCTGGTAATTTACACATCCAGATATTGTGGGGGCTTCTTTTCCCAGCACAGGTGCTCTGAGATGGGGAGACTGGTGTGAAGAATTGTGCAGCTGAGATATGCCTCTCAGTTTTCAACTACTACATATGGGCCCACCTTGTTTCTCATCTGTACCTTTTTTACCAGTCTTGATGTGACTTCTTCTGTATATACTTAGTAGTAGGACTTCTGTTCAGCTAGACTTCACATGACTCTCAATAATGATTGTTTTATAATTTAGTTATAATTTAAATGTGGCCTTGAGAGGAGGCAGGCACCGCATTTCTCTACTCTGCCATCTTGACAGGTACCCTCTCTGGGAAGAGTCTCAGATATGGTTCCTGGAGTCCATGTGCACAAGTGTTTTATTGGCTATATCCAGAAACTCAGGTTATTCATTAATTCAATTTTATTACATTATATTGAGTTGTTTTTAAAAATATGTTGTATCACTATAGACAGACAGAATGAGATTTTATTGATTTCTAAGTAACTCATGATATTATAAGCCTTTATTTTTTTAGTCAATTGTGTTGGTGGGATTTGGTTGTAATTTTAACTTTCATAATTTTTGAGGTTGAACAACATTTCTACCATCTACTTAATGTCTCCATTTTCCCTCCAATAAATGCTTATTCAAGTATTTCACTCTTTTATCCCATGGTTTGTCTAATTTTACCTTATTTGTTTTGTCAAAATTACCTATGTATTCAGGAGACTAGATTTTCAGCAGGATCAAGCCAATTCTGCTTCATCACATAATTGCACTGCACTCTTCTTACTTTCTTTGTTGAACTTTCATTTTTATACCGAGACAACAAAGACATGCCTGGCATCCATGCATATGCAAGATGGAAATATGTAATTAGGAGACGAGATTCCAAAAATAACTTATTCAACTTTCTTCTGCCCAGTAAAATGCTTCTATATAAACTTTATTATACGAATTTGCAAAAAGTCATCCGATAAAATCAAACCATTATTGACCTCTGGTGGTTGCTGGTTACAAATGCATGTTTCTTTTTGTGCCCTGTTCTTCCCTGCCTCATTCCCCTTCTCCTTTTACTCCTGGTCACTAGAATTTTTCTTTCTAATTAAGTAGTAGTATCTAAAGCTTTGCCTCAGGCTTTGCTTCCTGGAGATCCTATGATGAGGAAGTTTTTTAGAAGGAGTGTTCTTAAAAGAAGACTCCAGATAGGATGGCAATGCTGTTGTTATGGTGTTGCCTGTGGCATTCGGGGACATTTACTTTGTGGGTAAAATAGAGGAGGTACAGATGAACTAGGAAAATTTTAAATATGTGGTAGCTGTCACACTTGAGTGAAGTGGGGCAATAAAAAATTATAAGAATTTTGCAGTAAACTGGCTCTTGTTAAAAATAATTAAATATTAAAAAAAGAAAATGTAAAGTTCAGAACATCAATTTAAGGCATTCCAAAAAAGCCAAAAAGTCACCTTGTGAGTTGTGAAGAGACCCTCATCTTTGAGCAAAAAGGAGACTATGCCAAAAATCAGGTCCAGACATTAACCATAACAGTGTGGAGCTGCAATGAACACTGGATTCATATTCTCTACTGGTCCTGTGCATCACAATCACAATCCTGATAGGACACATCTAAGATCGGAAACCTGGATCAGAAATATTGAAAGGAAAAAGCCTGAAAATCTTTAAAAATAAGTTTGAACACTTCACAGCACCAGGGGCAACCTCTAGCTCTTTACCAAAGAAAAATATTTCCATCTACTTGGAGATATATGTATGTATTCCTTATAGCTCTAAACCAATGACAGGGATCAGAGCACAGTCTCTGTTCTAGGAGGAGTTGCTCATGTAGGGAGAGGACAAGATAACTAAATGTTAATCAAGCCACAATCAGAGACTGCAATATGTTGATCAGCCCTGCATCCAGACCATGAGGACACCTGCAGAACAAAGGAAGATTTCTGCTGAGATTGCTAACAACCCATTCCTCACATTTGTGCAGGGGAAACTGGAAAACAGAGTCTTTAAGTGGCTACTCCACACAAAATAAAATCATTCATTCTATATAACTAAAACTATGGGGGAAACTAAGGATTAAAGACTGGGAATTGCAGCAGTCCTTTCATGCTACATATTCTTCTCTTTTTATACTACATCCTCTTATCCTTCCTCACTGTATGTCTGTATCAAAGAAAAATGGGTAAACAAAAACTTTAAACTGTAATGCACTGGAACTAAAGAATAATATATAAACTGGATTCCCCAGACACTCAAGGGTCCTCTCACTGTCTTTACTCTGTCCCTCCCAGTGTCTTTCTCTCAATCCCTGTAAGTACCTTTACTCTATCTCTCTCACTGCCCTCATCCCTCTCTATTGTCTCTGTCTTTCTGAGTCTCTCTCAGGCTCTTTCACTCTGTCTCAGAGACCACACTCTGTCTGTGAAGTGTTGCCCCTTCTCTAATAAACTTTGACTCTAACTTTAGCTTGTGCTTGAATTCTTTCTATGCTCTCCATAAGAACCCACATCTCTCCTAGTGTAAGGCTTGATCTCCCTCCACTTAGTGGAATTTGCCCTGTCTTATGTGCATACCTAGACCTCACTAAATTGCACAGCCAGAAACTTGGGTACCACACGTGGCAACGGCTCTTGATTACATTGGCCTGGGAGGGACCATAGCATATGTCTCTTTAAGGAATAATTATTTACATAGGGACACTCACCGTGACAAGATACAAAATTTTTGTGTGAACCCAGAAGGTACTAGGAGTTTAACAATGAGCGTGTCTAAAGTAAATGTCATGGAGGTGACAAAACTGCCTTGGGAGTATACCAAGGGAAGGTTGAAAGGCTTCGGTTACTTGGGATATTAGAACAGATATGCCATGTGATTCCAGACCATCCCCCATTGACTGTGTACCTTAGGATATCACAGAAGGACCCCTCTTTACTGTGGCCATAAAGAAGTCTCTGATGAGGTGATAATCCCCTCTTTGAGAAACATGATGGTTGTACATATCCAAAGGCAAGGTTACCAACTGGGGTAGAGGTGGATGCCATGGTGAATGGTGTCATGTTGCTCTGGAATACCAGAGCATGTGGCAGTGGAAAAATGAGTATAATTCCGTAATGAGAATTAAGAAACAAATGGTATTTAGAGAATCCAGACCCATAGGGATGTACAGTAGACATAACAAGATAGATGGACAGCATGCAAGAGTGTTGCTTAGTAAGTATATTCCCCCAAAAAACAAAGTAAAACCTGTATATCTCTCAAGCAGAAGGAAAACATCAACCAAAGTTGAATATCGTAGTCTCTCACCCAGGTTAGCGATCTGACAATTCATGATCCAGAGTGCATCATTTAAACATTTCTTCCAGGAAGCACTGTGAATTCACCAAATATATATTTCTCACCTCATTTCTCAGATATTTCTGTCACCACTTTTCAAAGTTAATGCATTGGGGAAATTGTAGTATCTAAACTTGTTAAGTGTGGTTAGCTACACTGTCTGAGCCATCATCGATATCAAAGATTTTAAAGATCACCCTTGTCTTCTGGTCAGAGTAGAAACCTTTGGAGACCAGGTGATAGGTGGAGCATTAGTTCTGATCCATCGCCATTGGGCCAGTGGCTGTTTTCCCACAACATGAAAGTAATACAGGGATAAAAATCAGCAGTGTCTACCCATCGGTTCCCTGTGCTGTGGAATCAGGGTCATTCTGACATGGAAGAGAAAGTGGACACTGCCCCTAAACCCCACTCCCCAAGTGGGTGAGTGAATTAGAAGTGATGCTACATTTTAGGAGGAATCACCAGGATTCACACAATCATCAAGAATGTAGGGACACAGACATCCTCAGAGTCCTGCTCAATTCACTGGTTCAGCCACCTCCAAGCTTCAGCTGGCCCCTGTGGATGGCAGTATGGTGGAGGAGAATTCAGTCAGGAGTGCATCAATTGCAGATGCATTGCTAGCTATATTTGTACTGAAACAGATTAAACTTTACCTGATACTTGGTTCATGGTTACTGTTGTATAAGGGCAAGTATGGCTTGGTCAAGGGGGAAACACACTCAATTCCTCTCATGTTCAGCCTCTGACCCTCTCAGCCCATTGGTCACCTGACCCTCTCATCCCATTGGTCACCAGGGCTTTTGAGCCCTGTGCTCCCCTCCAGCCAAGCCACTTACTGACCAGCTCCTCTGTATGCTCTGCTTGTACCCTGTGTTTCTTCCCTCCTTTTGCAGGGTGAAAGAATGAAGATAATTTCCTACAGGGAAAAATGATAAAATATGAAAGACATACACCAACTGATAAAACTGGCCAGTTTATATGGGTTTCAGAAGATGATTCTATGAGGCTGAGCCATCAGTTGCATTTATTAGATGCCCCTGGTGACAGACTTATGCTTTCCCTGCTTACTTTTCTACTCACTATATTTTTCTAAACACTACTTCCCTGGAATGACAATTCAAAATAAAAGTGATGCTTGAATCATTGCCTGAGGCTGTGCTTCTGGGGAATCCAAGGAATAAGTCTTTTGAAAGTTTTTGAAATTTATCTGTCCATTACTCTGACTTGTTTTATTTGCTTTAATTCCAGTATAGGAGTTTTTGCAAACTTCTACTTCTTGAAGATTGTTTTAAATCTTCTTGGCCTTTACATGTATGTATGTGTGTGTGTGTGTATACATATATAATTTTAATTACACACAATACCTGCCTTTTTAGATTTTGTTTCTGATTAAACTGAATCATTTGATAATTTGGGGAATCATTTAAATCAAATGACTTTAGTATATTAATACATGAACATTTATTTGAGTCTTCTCTAAAATGTCTCTCTCAAACATATAAATTTTGGTGGGGAGCACGATCCTTTTTTATTTCTATTTATTATAAAATTTTGGTTGTTTGTTGTTGATCTTTAAAAAACACCCTAAACTGCTAACCAATATAAAATCCAGGAACTGAACAACAATTTATATTTAAAATATGATCTCCCTTTGCCCCATTTTCCTACACCGACCACAGGAAGGAACTGACTATTCAGCACACTCATAATCTCGTTTAGTTTTATCTCATCTAAATGTAGACATTAAACAACTTTTATTTTAACTGTTTAATACTTTACCTTTTTTCTTTAAAAAGATATGGTGGGCTATTCTGTAACTTTTCTGAAATTCTTTATGTTATTATGTCACTAAGATTGATTTTATATATTTCAGATTGCTAAAGTTTATTGGTTTGGGCTATTGTAAAATATTTTATTGCACGAATATTCACATTATTTATTAACACACCTATGGATGAACCTTTAGGATTTTTATATTTCTGCTACAAAGAACAGGTTTTTGAACATTTCTTTATATGGCTTCTTAAAACTACAAGAATATCCTTGGGGAGTACACCTAGCAATAGAAAGTGGGGCTGTCAGTGTGAATGTGCAGTGTGCGTGTGTTGTCAATCTCTACACTAAAATCATCATATCTGTGTAAATTCTGATCAGTAGTGTTAAATGGTACACCCCCGAACATATTCACCAACACTTGGCATTGTCTGAGTCTATTTTATTTTTTTTACTTGAATGGAGGAGAAATCCCATTCTTAAAATCTAATCTATTTCAGATCTTTATTGTCCACTTGTGTCCTTTTCCATGAAATAATTTCTTATGATTTTGTATTATTTTCTTGTTAATATTAATGGCTTTTTTAAACACACACACACATACTTACAGCTGACCCTTGAACAACACAATGTTTAACTATGCAGGTCCACTTATACATGGATTTTTTTCAATAAATATGCAGTTGGCCCTTCAGGTCCCTGGGTTTCACATCTGCAAATTGAACCAATCTCACATAAAAACAAAAACAGTGTTTTTGATCCATGGTTGGGAATCCGTGGATGGAAAGGGCCAACTGTATGCATTTTTTTATCCTAGTTTATATAAGGGAACATATCACTGGATCATGTTTTTTTTTTTTTTTTTTTAATATACATTCAAACTGTCCATGGTTTTTATGGATAATTTAATCCATTTACCATCAAAGCAAATGTTGATAATGAAGGACTTAACTATTGACACTTTGTTAAACTTTTCTTATTCTGTTGTCTGCTTCTGTTTCGATACCTTGAGATATCAGTCTGTTTTGACTTCTTTATCGTATTCTTTTAATTACTATAGGTTATTCACTCTGGGTTACCATAAGGCTTACATCTTAAAATTATAACATCTTATTTTAAATTAATAACAACTTAAGTTTAATAGAGTTTCTAAGCTTTATATTCTGCTTCTCCCCTCTCATTTTAGGTTATTGATGTTACAATTTACTTATTCTTTATATTGTGTGACAACAGATTATTTTCATTATAGTTATTTTTCCTACCTTTGTCATTTGAACTTTTAACCTAGAGTTGTAAATGAACTATGCACTATCATTAACATATTACAGAATGTACATTTAACTATATATTTTCCATTACTAGTGAGTTTTACACTGCCTTCTTATGTTTTTATGATGTTAATTAGCATTGTTTTATTTCCACCCCAAGAACTTTAACGTATTTGTAAGGCATATCTAGTGGTGATGAATTTTTTTAGGTCTTGTTTGTTCAGTAAAGTCTTTCTTTTCTTTATTTCTGAAGGACAACTTGCTGGGTATAGCATTATTCTTGGTTGACAGTTTTTTTTTCTTTTTTAATTCTGGAGTGAAAGCTTAAAGTATAGCTGATCTACAATACTGTATTAGTTCCTGGTGTACATCCAAGTGATCTAACATTTACATAACTTACAATGTGATCACCACGAGAAGTCTAGTACTCATCTGTCACTGCACAAAGTCATTGTGATATTATTGACTGTATTTCCTGTGTTGTACACTACATCCCTATGACTATAGTTATGTTATAACTATAAGTTTGCAGCTCTTAATCCCCTTCACCTTTTTTGCCCATTCTGCCCACCACCCAACCCTCTGGAAACTATCAGTTTGTTCTCTATATCTATGAATCTGTTTTGTTTTGTTCATTCATTTGTTTAGTTTAGATTCCATGTATAAGTTAAATGGTACAGCATTTGTCTTTCTATAACTTATTCCACTTAACCATCCATGGTCCATCCATATAGTCATAAATGGTAAGATTTTATTCTTCTTTGTGGCTGAGTAATATTCCATTGTTCTATATCCACCTCTTCTTTATCCATTTATCTATCAATGGACACCTAGGAGCCATATATATAATTAGTTTTTTTCATTTTCTTAAGATAAATTCCCAGAACTGGAATTGATAAATTGTATGGTAGTTCTATATTTAATTTTTTGAGGAAACACCATAGTGTTTTCCATAGTGAATGTGCCCATTCGCAATCTCACCAACAGTGCATGAGGTTTCCCTTTTCTCCACAACCTCACCAACACTTGTCATTTCTTTTCGATGGTGGCAAATCTGACAGATGTGAGTGATGTCTCATTGTGGTTTTTACCTGTATTTTCCTGATGATTGGTAATTTTAAGCACTTTTTCATGTTCACCATCTGCATGTCTTCTTTGAAGAAATACCTATTTAGGTCTTCTGCCCATTTTCAAATTGAATTATTTGTTTTTCTACGGTTGAGCTGTATAAATCTTTATATATTTTGTATATTAATCCTTTATCAGATATATCATTTGCAATTATCTTCCTTCAGTCAGTAGGTTGTCTTTTCATTTTGTTAATGGTTTCCTTTACTGTGCAAAAACCTTTTGGTCTAATGTAGTTTCATTTGTTTATGTTTTATTTTGTTGCCCTTGCCCAAGAAGACACATCCAAAAATATATTTTTAACCATTGTCAAAGAGTTTACTGCCTACTTTTTCTTCTAGGAGTTTTATGGTTTCAGGTCTTACGTTTAAGTCTTTAATCCATTTTGAGTTTATTTTTGTATATGGTGTAAGAAAATGGTCCAGTTTTATAATTTTGCATATAGCTATTCAGTTTTTCCAACACCATTTATTGAAGACTTCCTCATTGTATATTCTTGACTCCTTTGTTGTAAATTTAGTTGATTATAAAAGTTTGGATTTATTTCTGAGTGCTTTATTCTGTTTCATTTATTTATGTGTTTTTGCAGTGCCATACTGTTTTGATTACTACAGCTTTATAGTATAGTTTGAAACCAGAAAGAATGAAGTATCCAAAGTCAATTTTATTTGGTTCTTCTCTGGTCTTTATTATTTTCTTTCTTCTACTAATTTTGGGCTTTGTTTATTCTTCTCTAATTCCTTTAGGTGTAAAGTTAGGTTATTTGAGATTTTTCTTATTTCTTGAAGTAGTCCTGTATTACTATAAGCTTTCCCTTAGAAAGGGTTTTGCTGTGCCCCATGATTTTGTAATATTGTTTCCATTTTCATTTGTCTCAAAGTATTTTGATTTCCTATTTTGTTTCTTCACTGGACCCATTGGTGATTTAGTAGCATGTTATTCAGCCTCCAAGTGTGTTTTTGTCAGTTTTTCTCTTATAACTAATTTTTAATTTCATAAAAATTTTTAATTTTTAATTTCATTCAGAAAAAATGCTCGATATGATTTCAATCTTCTTAAATTTATTGAGACTTGTTTTGTGGCCTAACGTGGTTTATCCTGAAAAATGTTTAATGTGCACTTGAGAAGAATGTGTATTCTATTGTTTTTAAATAGAATGTTCTGTATATATCTATTAAATTCATTGATCTAATGTATCACTGAAGGCCACTGTTTCCTTATTGATTTTGTCTGACTGATCTATCCATTGATATAAGTGGGGTATTTAAATCTCCTAGTGTTATTTTATTACTGTCAATCTCTCTACTTATGTTTGGAAATATTGTCTGAGGTGCTCCTATGTTGGATGCACAGATGTTAACAAGTGTTATGTCCTCTTGTTGGACTGATCCCTTTATCATTATGTCACACTCTTGTCTCTTGTTACGTTCTTTGTTTTAAAGCCAATTTTGTCTGATATAAGTATTACTACTCCAGCCTTTTTTTTTTTTTCATTTCTTTTTGCGTGAAATATTTTTCACCCCTTTACTTCCAATCTGTGTGTGTCTTTAGATCTGAAGTGAGTCTCTTGTAGGCAACTTTCATAAAGGTCTTGATTGTTTATCTGTTTAGTCACCCTATGTCTCTATGGGTTCATCTTGTTTGGGAACTCTCTGTACTACCTGGATTTGGATTTCTGCTTCTTTCACCAGGTTAGGAAAGTTTGAGCCATTATTTCCTCAAGTAGATTTTCTGTCCCTTTCTCTTTTCTCCTTCTGGGACTCCCATGATACAAATGTTAGTATGTTTGATGTTGTCCCAGGGGTTCCTTATGCTGGTCTCATTTTTTTTTAAATCTTTTTTTCATTTTGCTTTTCCAGTTGGATGATTTCCACTTTCCTGTCTTCCTAACCAATGATCCATTCTACTGCATTATCTATCTGCTACTGATTCCCTCTAGTGTATTTTTCATTTCAGTTGTTACATTCTTCAGTTCTGATTGGTTCTTTTTCACATTGTTTATCTCTTTGTTGAAGTCCTCACTGAGTTGATCCACTGTTCTGCAGAGCTTAATGGGCATCTTTATGACTATTACTTTGAACTGTTTATGTAGTTGACAGCTTACTCCCGTTCATTTAGCTCTTTTTCTGAGATTTCATTTTGCTTTTTTTTTTTTAACATATTCTTTTTCTCATCATTTTGCCTCTTTGTTTCTATGTCTTAGGTAGATCAACTACATCTCCTGCTATTGAAAAAATGGCCTTATGTAGAAGTTGTCCTGTGGGGCCCAGGGATGCAATCCCCCCTGGTCACCAGAATCAGATGCTCCAGAGGTGCTCACTCTTTGGATTAGTGTGGCCACCTGTTGTGGCTGGGCCACAACTGCTATGGATGCACTGAAAGGCAAGGCTGTTTCCTGGCCCTGCTAGCTGTAAGGCCTGGACACACTATTGCAGGTACACTGGTGTGCAAGGCAGCACCCCTGATACAACTGGCTAGTGGGTTTGACCACAACTGCTGCTGGTGCACTGGTGGCAGGACTGTGAGGCTCAGCCTCAACTTTTGTATTCAGTGCTATGTGTTATTGTCAATGGAGGCTGCTCACAAGGTGTAACAAGACAGGGGCCACTTTGGAGGAGCACCAGTGCTGGCTGAGGCCACCCACTGGATGTTACAAGGCAGGAGCCATTTAGGAGGGGTGCCAGCCAGGGTGTGTCCTTAGGGCAATGCCACAGTGCGCAAACAGTGTTAGCAAAATTAATAAAGCATGTCAAACACAGTGTCTGCCAGTATCTGACCAGATAGGTGGATAGAGAGTAAACAAATGGCACCCACCAGCACTTCTGTTCCTGAAGAAACTCCCATCAGATCTCTGCCCTCTAGCACTTGCCCTAAAATCAATGTATTACCTTCACTTATGATCTAGGTGCTTTTCAAATGACTGCCTCTGCCTTGGGACCTAGAGAGAGAGTGAACTTGGTTTCCTGTTGGCTTTGGCTCCCGTGGACATAAGCCCACTGTTTTTCAAAGACAGGTGTTATGGGGCTCTTCTACCCAGCTTCCTCTTCCTCTGCTCTCCTATTTGTCTTCATGTGGTTTTCTTTATATCTTTTTTTTAATGTTCAAAATATATTTATAAAAAATACAATGGGATAAATTTATGCTGAGAAATGCAGCAATATATATAGTTGAAGAAAACAGATCAACTCTACATTGATAAATGGGCAGAAACAGGAAGAACACATACACCACCCAGCTCTACATGCCTACAGGCCAATGTTGTACATGCTCCTTTCCAAACACCACACTGAAAAGATATTGTCAGCTCAAGTGAGAAAATGAGGACACATGTGATCACAAATACACACAGATCATGACTTCATTTAAAAAATAGCAAATGGTACTGTAAAAATGTCAATATGTAAATTTCTTTAAAAAAACGATGAATCTTAAAGTCAGTTGGCAAATATCCCTTAGAAACCAGACACTAAACTGTAAAAAAAAAAAAAAAAAAAAAAAAAAGCTTCCTATTGTTTGAAAACACCAATTTAAGTAGAAGATTGTAAAAAAGCATAGATCTGTACTGAAAGAATTGACCATACAGGAGTATCCCTCTCTCACAGTATTCCTTTTTACTACATATGTGAATTAGTGGTCATGCTGGAGGATTTAACTATTATGGTACTAAAAGGCAACTGCTTAGGAAAGAGATAGAAAAAGGAATGTATGTAAGGCAATATTCCCTTTACGTACAATAAGCATAATAGTGTTCAAGGAAGACAAGATAAAAATTACTTGGTTTTAGCTTGGGTCTCACTGAATAAAAACAATGAGCTAATACTGAGCTCCTCTCTGAGAATCTAATCATCAATGCCTTTGTCACTATACTGGTAATCTCTGGGGTAGTCATCTTAGTACTCGCCATTCTGCTCATCTGGGCATTCTGCCCATTAATCACTATCACTGATTTGCAACTCATTTGTTCCTGTTCTTTGGCTTCCATTGTGAATGACAAGTTCTGATGGAGCAGCACAGTATTTGGGATCATATGTTTGCCTCCCAAGCTCATTCACACTTATCATTTTCTGGGAAGTGATTTTTTTGTTGCCCATCTATAGTGAAATATCAAGTTGTTCACTGGTTGCCGGTTAGCTTCTGCTGGTAGATATCTCTTCTGGTGCCTGGCACTAACATCCCCACCTGGCTGGCTCCTTTGCTAACCACAGTCAGAAGGTCTGTCAGTTTGCATAAAGATTTCTGGTCCAACAGGCTGTCATAACCCCCTAGCTGGAGCATGTGTTGGTTCCCATCTGCAAACCAATTATTCTTTGGCCAGCTGTTAATTTTCCTTCATCAAAACGTCTTGTTTTTCTGGCCACTTTACTCCAATGTCAATGATTGTACGAAAGCCTTTTGTGTTAGCCAGGCCTGCTGAAGCTACCAGTGTAGTGTGAATCTGCCTCATGTTTTCATTCTCAAAAATAACATTTGCTTCAAATATGTCATGTGGCTTCATATCCTCAACCTGAATAGCTTGAATAAAGTTGCCAATATTCTCCAAGTAAGGCCAGTTTAGTGATGACTCGTTGACCTTCCTCAGTGAGCCTTGCTGCAGCTTGTTTATGAGTTTCAGAAGACTGTGTCATTTTTTAAGCCCAGGTGCAAGCTAATGCCAGTGCTCGTGCCAGTCACTTCTATAGAATTGCGAAGATCTTCTTCTGCCAGATAATAACCCTTGGAAACAATCTTGTTCTTGACCTCGGCCGAGAGCCCACAGGCAGAGCCTTGCTGAAGTGGGTCATGGTGGTCGATGGTGGGAAGAGGCTGCATCCGGCTCAGGGGTTCGTGCACTTTGCTTGCCAGCCCTAAGGAGAGGACGCATGTCAGATGCTCCAAGATCGCTTTCCTGGGCAGCTGAGGGGCGCTCGCCGTGCAGGCTGTACATCGGGGGCCAAATCTGACTAGGTCTCTCAGAGCCACGGGTCCACCTCGGAGTCCTGCATTCACTGCCGCCACCTCCTCTCGCAGCCTTTGGGGACTGACTGGCCCGTCAGCCCCAGTAACAGATGCCACCTGCTCTTGGTCCATGAGGGGCTGCGCTCACTCCGGTATGGGCCGGGGTCCATGCCTGGTGCTCCTGCCACCAAGATCAGGCCGAGGCGAGACAGCCGCTCTTCTCAGCCCGACTGAGCAGTATAGGGGCTGCCTGGAGGCCTGAATGCGCATCTTCCAGGCCTAGGCCGCCTGGTCTGAGGTGGGAGTTGGAGGGGAGGACGCCTCCCTGGGGGCTTGCTGGTACCCCGCCCCTCAGCCTCCATCTGCCTCCTGCCTAGTCCCCAGCATTCTCGGAGTAAAGTCAGCCCCCGACACCCACTTCAGGAAACTCCAGGAGCAGCCTTGGCACCCTGGTGCCAGAAAAAGGGGACCCGTCCTCCGAACACCTGCTTCTTGCTCTTTACCTTAGTGCTCCTTCCTCTGTACCTTCCTTTTTATATCATTGATGGTAATAAATCTGTTCCGCTGATCTGCAGGTCGTTCTCAGATGGCTGTTGCACAGTAGTAGTGGTTAGAGAGTGGACATGTGCTCAGGCTCTCCCCACTTCGGCCTCATGATCCAAAAGCCAGAAACCTTGTTCCTGATGCCAGTTTAGCTTGTCTGTAAAATGTTGTTTTATTGCAGTTGGTGCAGGTCCCACAACATACGTGTCCCTGGTTGCCATATTATGTAACAGTATTTTTTTCAATAATATGAATGTGATTCCATTCTTTTCTGACCTAAAATTGTCTTTTGAGATATCTTCCTATAGTTTTGTGGGGCTTTCTTGTATGTAACTTGTCTTTTGCTGCTTTCAAATTTCTGTATTTACCTTGACTTCTTTTTACTGTAATTTATTTTGTTTTATTTTATTTTTTATGGTGACATTGGTTAATGATATCCAGGAAGTTTAAGGTGTACATTTTAGCAGTAATATATGTATAATATATTATATATTATATGTTATATGTTATATATTATATATTATATGTTATATGTTATATGTTATAAATTATATATTATATAATATATTATATATTATATGTTATATATTATATTATATGTATAATATAATATATATTATATATATAATATATATTATATATATAATATAATATATAATATTATATATTATATGTTATAGATTATATTATATGTTATAATATAATATATATATTTCATTGTGTGTTCACCTCCCATAGTTAGATTTCTTTCTGTCACCATCTGAAAAGGAATGAAACTAGACTGATTATCACCACACACCAAAATTACCTCAAATTGAGTTAAGGATCTGAATATAAGACCCAAAACAATAAATCGCATAGAAGAAAACTTAGGAACTAAATTCACAGACCTTGAATTTAAAGAGGATTTTATGAATGTGACCTCAAAGGCAAGGGGAGTAAAAGCAAAAATAAATGAATGGGACTACATCAAACTAAAAAGCTTCTGTACAACAAAAGAAACTATCAATAAGGTAAAGAGACAATCATTCAAATGGTGAAATATATTTGCCAAGCAATGCCTCTGATAAAGACCTAATATCCAAAATATACAAAGAACTCTATGACTCAATAACAACAAAATAAATGGTCCAATCAAAAAAAAATGGGTAGAGGGCTGGAACAGACACTTCTCCCAACAAGACATATAAATGGCCAACAAACATATGAAAAGATGTTCAACATCGCTAGCTATTAGGGAAATGCTATACCACAATAAGATACCATCTCACACCTGTTAAAATAGCTATAATCAACAGGACAAGTAATAACAAGAGTTGGAGAGGATGTGGAGAAAAAAGACCCCTCGTACACTTCTGATAGGACTGCAAATTGGTGCACCCACTTTAAAAACAATATGGAGGTTCCTCAAAAAAAACAAAGAATTTATCTACCATATGATTCAGCAATCCTTCTACTGCATATTTACCCTAAAGACTTGAAAACTAATAACCAAAAAGATATTTACACACTGATGTTCATCGCGGCATTATTCATGGTGGCTAGGAGATGGAAGCAACTGAAGTGTCCTACAATAAATGATTGAATAAAAAACTGTGGTACATACATATAATGGAATATTACTCAGCCAAAAGAAGAGATGAAATGTTGCCATTTGTGACAATGTAGATGCCTTTGACTTTTGACAATTAAATTACAATGTGAGTTGATATGGCTGTAACTTCTTGACCTATTCAGGGTCCTTTGTGCATTTGAATCTGGATGTCTATTCCTCACTCCCGGTTTGGGAAGTTTTCAGCTATTGTTGTTTTAAAAATATTTTCTGTCCTTTTTACTTTCTCTTCTTTTTCTGGAATTCCTATAATGCAAATATTGTATTTTTATTGTGTTTCATAAGTCCTGTAGGCTTTCTTCATTATTATTTTTTTCTTTTTTCTTTTCTGAGTAATTCAAATGTCTTATCCTCAAGTTGCTGATTATTTCTTCTGCTTGTTTGAGTCTGCTATTGAAGCTCCATAATGAACTCTTTATTTCAGTTATTGTATTTTTCAACTCTAGGATTTCTTTTTTAATTTCTATCTTTTGTTGAATTTTCTTTTGCTTTATTCAGGCATTGTTTACCTAATTTTGTTTAGTTTTCTGTATGTGCATTTGTTGTAATTCACTAAATTTCTTTAAGAGGATTATCCTGAATTATTTGTTTGACAGTCTGTAGATCCTTGTTTCTTTGGGTCAGTTATAAGAGCTTTATAGGTTTCCTTTGGTGGTGTCATATTGACTTGATTTTTTTAAATCCTTGATTTCTTAACATTGCACATTTGAATAAGCAGACACCTATTTGATTTTTCCATTTTTCTTTGGCGAAGACAGTTTCTTACCAGTCAACTCAGTTTGGGTTTCTTGATGTGTCTGCTGGTCATGCGCTTGCGCAGATGGGTTCCGTTATCATGGTTTGTTTTTGGGTAAGGCAACAGTTCAAGCTCTGTGGTTTAGGGTAGTGGATGTGCCACCACCAGGGAACAGCTGAATAAGACTGCTGGCTTAGTTCCCTGCCCAAGTGAGGCTGTACGATGGGCTCCTTGGTTGCCCGGGTTTCCCGATCAGGTGGCAGGGACTGGGTACTATAATGAGCAGTAGGTGAGGCTATGAATGAATTTCTCCATTTTTGCAGGACAGCAGGACAAGTCTTGTGGCCTGAACAGCTCATTATATATGGACCTAAATCAGACAAATTGTGCACTGCATATCCTGGTCATGTAAGGCCACTGGTTTTGCTCTGCAGACAGAGCTGGCCTCAATGTGATGAGACATTTGCAGGAGGCCTAAGGCTCAACACTGGCACCAAATTTGAATCTGCGTTGGTCTTGTGAAACCTGGTCACTTTACCCAGATGACTTCCTGAGATCCTTCCCCGTCTAACTAATTACCAGAGATGTATCCATGACTGGGTAACCTGCACCACCCAAACCTCTCTGCAGGAGGCTTTTAGCAACAATCAATAAGCTTCAGTTCACACACCTCTGGAGACAATCTCAGTGGCAGGCAACTAGCCTCAGCCTGAGATGCAGCATCTATTGAACAAATCTCAGTTGTCTGCAAGTCCAAGTGTATGGTGGCTAGCTTTACTATGATCTGAGACTTTTGCAAGAGGACACAAGATCACAACTGGTACCAAACCTGAATCTGCATTGGTCAGGTGAAATCCACTCACTTTACCCTGATGACTCCCTGGATTCCTGCCCCACCAAATTCACCGCCTAAAGACTCTTTGAGCCACTGAGACTTATGGGCAGTCAGCAGGCAGATTCATGCCTAAAGGGTGCCTGGGACATTTTTTCTGAGCTGCCCCAGGCTCAGTACTAGTGGCAGCAAGTCCCAGTTCACAGTGTGGTCTCATAATTGCCTCCAGGTTCCACACAGGCAGAAACCACCTAAGAAAATCTTTGTAGTTCCTACTAGGTAGCCCCAGGTGGTTACAGACAACCCCGAACTTTTACTGCATGAGAGCCCCTCCAAAGATACCACAAAACCAATACACCAGGAAGCCAGCATCAGAGACCACAACAGAACACCACCTGATTTGCCCCATAAGTGGCACCCTCAAAAGGTGGTCTCAACAGGTACATGAGTATGCTGGTGTAAATCACATGCCATGGGGTAAATCATACACAGCAATTCATATTTTGTGGGCATGGCCAATCCTAACAGTCAGCCTGAGGGTCAATCTCATACACTGACATGCTAACAGCAACCAAGGCTTAACTACAATAGGAGAGGCACAAAAATAACACAAGGGACACCCCTGGAGCTCCCAGCACAGATGATCAGGTAGCCTGGGCCACTGGGCCACAAGGACACCTATTGCATAAGGATACCTGGCCAGAAGAGGTGGATGTAACAAATCTACCTAATATATATAAACAAACAGAAAGGCAACTAAAATGAGAAAATGAAGATATTGCACATGAAACAACAGGAGAGAACTCCAGAAAAAAAGAACTAAATGAAATTAAATGAAATGAAGGCAAGCAATGTACCAAAGACAGAGTTCAAAGCACTGGTTATAAGTATGATCAATAAATATAAAAGAAGAATAAATGATCTCATTGAGGACTTCAACAGAGATAGTAAGCATAGAAAACATAAAATTCAACAGAGATGGTAAGCATAGAAAACATAAAAACCAGAAACCATAAAAAAAAACATAGAAAAAAAGAACCAGTGAGAAATAAAAAATAGAGTAACTGAAATGAAGACTACACTAGACGAAATTGACAATAGCTTAGATGAAACAAAAGGTGAAATCAGCAATTTGGAAGAAAAAAAAATAGAAGAAAACAACCAATCAGAACAGCAAAAATAAATAAATAAAAACAAAAATAAATTTAAGAGGGGAGAAAAAGTTGGCATAGATGATAGAGGATTTGATCAGCCATGTTGCGACCAAATCAAAATTGTGACAGAAACACAGAGCAAACATCAAGGAAAGTCACCTGGGATCTAGAAGAACAAATCATATAAGTAGGGAGAGAAATGAGAAATTGCCCTGCAACAATAGAAGACAGGAGGGTGCAAGGATACTAGGCTGCCCAGTCTCAAGTGGCTGAGTGGGACAGAGGCCATAGCATGGGCAGCTGGCAACAACAGAGGAGCCATTTCTGTGAGTGGACTTTTGGGTGATGTACATTCTTGCTCTGAGCACTAGCGATGGGTAGGCTGTGTAGGGGGCACTAGATACTTACAGAGAGAGATGCTGAGTTGTCGGAGTGAGGGCTGGAGGTGAGGCTTTCTCAGATAGAAGTACCAGCAGTATCCACTGTTCCTCTGTAGAGGCCTCCCCACTTCCAGTGTGCTGTCACAGCACCACCATAACTGAGTTGTCATCATACTGGATAACAGGTCACTCAGTCGAAAGGATTCCCTGAAACCCCACCTCCCTCAACTTGCAGCCCCACTTAAGCCACCTCCAGGTATATTCTCAGCAACGAAGTTTCTCCTTGTTGAGTAAAGTCAAGACACACTAGTGGCAGCTGGCCTTGGTTTCTGGTGTGGTTTCCTGAGGCAACTATAAGCACAGCATCTGTGGATTACTTACTGAATCTTAACATGTGGTCCTAGAGGGGCAAACACAGGAAAAAAAGTCAAAATAAACCAAATTCAAATAAATAACTAAATAACTAAATAAATAATCAACGTAAAATAAAAAAAAATAAATTAGAAAACTTTAGGAAACCTCCAGAACCATGTCAAGCATACTAACATTTGCATCATAGGGGTACCAGAAGGAGAAAAGAGGGAAAAATTCATGACTGAAAACTTCCCTAATCTAGTGAAGGATATAAACATACAAGTCCAAGAAGTACAAAGAGTCCCAAAGAAGATAGAGCAAAACAGGTCCACACCAGGACACATCATAACTAAAATGCTAAAAGTTAAAGATGAAAAGAGAATCCTAAAATCAACAAGAGGAAGTCAGGTAGTTAGCTAAAAGGCAGCAGCCATAAGAATGTCAGCTGATTTCTCAACAGAAACTTTGCAGACCATGAGGGATTGGCACGAAATATTCAAAGTGATGAAAAGCAAAGATCTAAAACTAAGAGTACTCTATCCAACAAGACTATCATTTAGAACCGAAGAAAACAAGTAAAAGCTAAAGGGACCTGGTGTTACAAGATTTGTTAAAGGGCACCCTCTAATAATAAAAAAAGAAAACATAAATATTAATAAGAAATGGAAATAACTACACACCTATCAACAATCACTTTAAATATAAATGGATTAAATGCTCCAATCAAAAGATATAGAGTAGCAGAATAGATAAGAAAACAAGACCACTACATATGCTATCTACAAGAGACCCACTTCAAATCAAAAGACACAAACAAACTGAAAGTAAAGGGATAGAAAAAACATTTCATGCAAATGGAAATGAAAAAAAAAGCTGAGGTAGCAATTCTTATATTAGACAAAATAGACTTTAAAACAAAGGCTATAATAAGAGAAAAAGAAAGGCATTACATAATGATAAAGAGATCAAACCAGCAAGAGGACATAATCCTTGTAAATATTTATGTGCCCAACATAGGAGTACCTTCATATATAGAGCAAATATTGACCAACATGAAGGGAGAGCTCAACAATGATACACTCAGAGTCGAGACTTTAATACCCCATTGACACCAATGGACCGATCTACTAGTCAGGAAACCAACAAAGAAACAGCAGCTTTAAATAACACACTAGATCAGATGGATTCAATTGACACTTTTAGAGCATTTCACCCCAAAGCAACAAAATATACATTTTCTCAAGTGCACATGGGACATTTTCCAAGATAGACTACATGTTAGAGCTCAAAACAAGTCTCAATAAATTTAAGATGATTGAAATTATAATAGGCAGCTTCTTTGACCACAACGGTGTGAAACTAGAAATCAACTACAAGAAAAAGACTGGAAAATACACAAACACATGGAGTCTAAATAATACGGAACTAAACGATGAATAGGTTAACCATGAAATCACGTAAGAAGTCAAAACATATGTAAGGACAAGTGAAAATGAAAACACAATGACTAAAAATCTATGGGACACAGCAAAAGGAGTCCTGAGAGAGAAATTCATAGCAATATATGCCTACCTCGAGAAACAAACAAAAAACTAATAAACAATCTAACCTTAAACCTAAAGTAACTAGAAAAAGGACAATAACAACAACAACAACAACAAACCAAAGAGAGTAGAAGAAAAAATATAATAAAGATCAGAGTGAAAGTAAACAAAATAGTGCATATAAAAACAATATAAAATATTAACAAAACAAAGAGCTAGTTCTTTGAAAAGATAAAAAGAATTGATAAATCTTCAGCCAGACTCATGAAGAAAAAAGAGAGAAAACCCAAATAAATAAAATCAGAAATGAAAGAGAAGTGATGACTGACTCCACAGAAATAGAAAGGATTATAAAAAAATTTATGAGCAATTATATGCCAACAAATTGGATAATTTAGAAGAAATGAATACATTTTTGGAAATATGCAATCCTATAAGACTAAATCAAGAATAATAGAAAATCTGAACAATTTACCCTAATGTAATGT
The DNA here is from genome assembly GCA_028627145.1 of Eidolon dupreanum. Classification (NCBI taxonomy): domain Eukaryota; kingdom Metazoa; phylum Chordata; class Mammalia; order Chiroptera; family Pteropodidae; genus Eidolon; species Eidolon dupreanum. The sequence goes on from CM053515.1 coordinate 37,347,679, forward strand.
AATTGATAAAAAAAAAAAAAAAAAGCACTCCCCAAAAACAAAAAACAAAAGTACTGGACTGGATGGATTTATAGTTGAACTTTACCAAATATTCCTAGAAGAATTAACACCTACACCTATTCTTCTTAAATTATTCCAAAAAATTCAAGAGGAGGAAAGGCTTCAAACTCATTTTAAAAGGTCATCATTACCCTGATCCCAAAACCAGACAGACATTATAAAAAAAGAAAATTATAGGCCAATTTCTCTGATGGTCATAGACACAAAAATCCTCAACAACATATTAGCAAACCAAATTCAACAACACATTAAAAATATCATATGCCTTGATCAAGTTAGATTTATTTCTGGAATACAAGGTTGGTTTAATAACTACAAATTAATTATTGTGATACACATTAACAAATTGAATGGTAAAAAATATATGATCTTATCAACATACACAGAAAAAGCATTAACAAAATCCAGCATCCATTTATGATAAAACTCTCAGCTAAGTGGGAATAGAGGGAATATAGCTCAACATAATAAAGGCTATATATGACAAATCCACAACTAACATCATACTCAATGGAGAAAATCTAAAAGCATTTTCCTTAAGATCAGGAACAAGACAAGAATGTCCACTTTCACCACTTTTATTTGAAATAGTTTTGGAAGTCCAAGCAACAGCAATCATATGAGAATGAGAAATAAAAGGCAACCATATTAGAAAGGAAAAAGTAAAACTGTCATTATTTGCAGATAACATGATATTATATAGAGTGAACCCTAAAGATACCATTAAAAATATTAAAACTGATAAATTAATTCAGTAAAATAATGAAACAAAAAATAATATTTGAAAGTCTACACATTTTTATACACCAATAACAAGCTATCAGAGGAAAACTAAGAAAACAATCCCACTTACAATAGCATCAAAAACAATAAAATACTTAGTAATAAATTAAACATGAGAAAAAAAAAACTCGTACTCAGAAAATTATGTCACTGAAGAAACTGAAGAAGGTACAAATAAATTGAAACATAAACTATCCTTATCGATAGAAAGAATTAACATCATTAAAATGTTCATACTATCCAAGGCAATCTACAGATTCAATGCAATCCTTATCAAAATATCAAAAGCATTTTTCAGAAAACTAGAACAAATAATTAAAAAATGTATATGAAACCATAAAAGATCTCAAAAAGCCCAAGGATCTATACAAAATGGAAGGCAACTGTAGGCAAAAAGGGAGGGATGAGGAAAGGGCCAGATCATCTTCCTTTGGGGGATTGAGAGGGGACTATGTTGAGATGATCTCATTGTGCCAACCAGGAAATGCCAGACCAACTGATCAGGTTAAGATTACATTTGGGGAGGTTATAATTGTACTAGGGTTAGGTATTAGATAATGATATGTTGATGTGGCTTTAGTACAATTGACTTCATTTGGGGCCTACTGTCTCTTTTTCAATATAAGAAAAAACCAGAGCATAATCAGAGTGATTTTAGGAGTACCTGACATTGCAATGTTTGGAAGTGTTCTGTGGGCTGCATGCTTGCTCACCACAGCATAAGTCACACAAAAGGCACCCAGTGTGATTTTGCTTCTCTTTATTATTGTAATGGAGAAGGAAGCATAATGATCTACACTGAATAAGTATTTTCAAGAAAATGAAGCTAAGTTGGTGTCTTTGTCCTAGGAGAGGAGATGGAAAGCAATACAAACTATTATAATCAAAGACAAAGAAATGGGTTCCCCAGAGGATTAAAAACTTAACTGTGTTCTTACTTTTTGCAGGCTGATTAGGGATTCTCTCAGAATAAAAAAACTTCTAGTTTATACTGCGTCTTTGTGTCTTCCTTTTTTACAAAGGGTAAATTTTCAATTAAAAAAATCAGAGAAGGTATGAATTTCAGATTCCATAAGTAATTTTAGAATTTAGGTAGAAATGTATTAATAATTAAATGCTTAAGAAATCTCTAAAAAGTAGGCATATTTTCATTTTCTTGGATTATACATATAATATAATATATATATATTTATTTTTAAGAATATATCATGTCTATAAAATTAGAGTAATATTAATGAACTGTAGGGCTAAATAATATATTTGAAATTATATTTAATTTAGTAATGTTATGATGATTTGGGGCCACTGTCATGTGTACTATGAGTAACTATCCCTAGGTGTGCCTCTTAACTATAATTCATTATCTTGTCTTTCCATTCATTTATTAATAGCAATCATTTTCCAACCAATGTGTAGGTACTTTTAGACTATGAAAATATTAAAACATATGAGATATGTAATTTGTTTTTCCACTAACATGCAATCTCATTGGACCTTAGTACTATTCAGACCTTTACTAAGAGATGATATAAAAAAGAAAGTGAGAACGTGTAAGCTGATGCCGACATTTCCGCGGAACATGGTGGTATTTGGTTTCATATTTTAAGTGAATTCTGTGCTCAGCACTTCATGTCGCTCTTTCATTTTCTTCATTTACATTCTTTTACTCTGAGGGATATGGGACGACTCTCCTTTTAGGGATAAGAAACATGAGGCAGAATAGCTAAGTGTCCTGCCTGAGTTCATAGCAGGCAAAGATTGGATACCATTAACTTATGTTGTTTACATGTATGCATACGGCTGATATTGCTAAGGAAAAAAGTGGCAGATATGAGTTAGAACATAACTGAATGACTTGAAAGGCAGATTTGGCCTCATTCTCTTTTCTTTAATAAGCACAGCTCCCACTTACTGACACTTTACAATTGTCATGTGCTCTTTTAAGACCTTTACACGTATTTTTCAACTGTTTTACTTAACTTTAAGTAGACATAGAGTTTATTAACAATAAATTTATTTCATATAAAGAATTTTTGTAAAATGCTTTTAAAAAGCATTACCAGTATTTTTGAAGAGCAGAATGACACTCTCTGTTCATAAAACTGTTGTGGTCCAGGCTTATAACTGTGATCTCAATCATCTATACTTCCTAAGCAATGTACTACCTGTGTTTCAACTTTATATGAGGGGTTCATAGAGGTGTTCCCTCCGGGATCTACTTTGTTCATTCAACATCCTGTTCCTGAGGGTCATCAATTACAACAGCTACAGTATAGTTATTATTTCATCACTGATGTCCATGGTGGAAGGAGGGTTGTTGTGGGCGGTCTTGGCCACATGAGAGGTGTTAAACTTTTCCAATATGTTTTGTTTTCCAATTGTTTCTATTACAAAAGAGAATAACCTTAAAAAAATGTGCATACTCGCTCTTTCAAAAAGTGATGACCTTTCAAAAAATTTAGTTTTGATAAAATAAATAAAAACAAAAAATTACAACCAAGAATTTAAAAAAAAATATAGGCAAAGTCTGAAGCAGGGTTTAAAATTTTGTACCTCATCACATAATTATTGTTTATAGGTATTCAGAATAAAAAAAAAAAAGAAACAAGATGTCCAAATTTCAAATTCAAATTCTGGAAATGGTGTTTTTTATCTCCCTCTTGCCAAGACAGCAGCTACTCAGCAGGCTCTGTTCTATCTAGAGCAAGCAGTCCTGGAGAGCTTGGCATTTCTTGAATGTTCTTGATTATTATTATTATTATTATACAATTCAATGAGGTTTTTCTTTTTCAATTATACTTGGCCTGTAATATATTAGTTTTGGTTGTACAGAATAGTGATTAGAGATCTATATAACTCACAAAGAGATAACCTCACTAAATTTAGTACCCCTCTTCCCTCATACATATTTGTTACAACATTCTTAATTATTTTCCTTATGTCACACTTTATATCTCCATGACAATTTTTATCTATCCATTTGTATTTCTTAATCTCTTTGCCCTTTATCACAATCCCTACAATGTCCTCTCCATCCAGTAGCCCTCAAAATATTCTCTGTATCTATGAGTTTGTTTCATTTTTGTTGTTGTTGTTGTTTATTTTGTTCTTTAAATTCCACATGTATGTGAAATTATATAATATTTGTCTTTCTCTATCCAACCCATTTCATTCAGCACAATACCCTCTAGGTCTATTGAAGCAATGTGTTTTTCCATCCCCTTCCTTTTAGTCTGTGTGTGTCTTTTAATTGGAAATGAGTCTCTTGTAGGCAGCATATGCAGGGGTCTTGTTTTCTTATCCATTCAACCACCCTATCTTTTGTTATTACCATTCTCTATTCTTGCTTTTAATACATGTTTTTTATTCTTAAAGAAGTCCCTCTAACATTTCCTGTAATACTAGCTTGGGGTTGATGAATTCCTTTAACATATTTTTGTCTGAGAAGGTCTTTATCTGTCCTTCAACTCTAAATGATAGCATTGCTGGATAAAGTATTTTTGGTAGTAGATCCTGGGTTTTCATCGCATTGAATATTTTACGTCAAGCTCTCTGTCCTACAAAGTTTCTTTTGAGAAATCAGCCACCAATCATGAGTGTTCCCTTGTAGGTAACTCTCTGCTTTTCTCTTGCTGCTTTTAAGATTCTCTCTTTGTTTTTAACCTTTGGCATTTTAATTATATGGCTTGATGTGGTCCTCTTTGAGTTTCTCTTTTTGGGGACTCTCTGAGCTTCCTGGGGTTGTATTTCTATTTCCTTCACCAGGTTAGGAAAGTTTTCCGTCATTATTTCTTCAAATATTTTTTCAACTTCTTGTTCTCTCTCTTCTCTTTCAGTTAACCCAATGACACAGATGATTTTTTATTTAATTTTGTCCCATAGACTTCTTAAATTATTATTATAGTCTTAGCTTCTTTTTTCTTGCAATTATGATTGGATGTCCCTGGCTTCTCCCTCCTCTTTATCAGTGGTTTGATCCTCTTCTTTATCACTCTGTTGGTTCCCTCTAATATACTCTTCATCTTAGATAATGTATTTTTCATTTCTGACAGGTTCCCTTTTATAATTTCTATTTCCATTCTTATGTTTTTTTATCTCTTTGTTGAAGTTCTCACTGAGTTCATCTATACTTTCTCTTAGTTCATTGAGCATCTTTATAACCAGTGTTTTGAACTCTGCATCTGTTACATTGCTTAACTTCATTATTCCTGGATCTCTGTTCTGTTCTCTCATATGACTTCTGCTTGTCTTTCCATTTTAGTTGCCTTTCTGTGTCTGTTTCTATGTACTGAACAAAGTTCCTAAGTCTCCCAGTCTTATTAGCATGGCTTTGTGTAGTAGTTGTCCAGTAACATGGTCATGGATGGTGTTTAGCTGCAGGTTAAGTTTAGTCCCACACTGTGTCCTTCTGGGGACATCTATTAAGATTCAGCAAGCAATCTCCATATGATTTGCTTATAGTTGCCTCAAGAGGCTATGCCAGAAACTTAGGCCAGCTACCACCAGTGTGGATCCTGGAGCTGTTCAGCAAGGAGCACTGGACTCAACAAGGAGACATCTGGATGTGGCTTGGGTGGGGCCGTGAGTTGGGAGAGGTGCAGTTTCAGGGAATTCTCTGGGCAGAGTGACCTCTATTATTCAGCTTGATGACATCTCGGCTATGATGGTGCTGCATCTGCACACTGGGAGACAGCGAGGTTCAACAGAGTAACAATGGGTACCACCAGCACTTCTGCCCTGAAGAAAGCCTTGCCTCCGGCCCTCACTCCAACAAATCAGAGAACCCCTGTAAGTCTCTGGTGCCCCCCATGCAGCAAATCCAGTGCTGGTGCTCAGAGAGAATGAGTTGGTTGCAGACACAGCCTCTTTAAGAGGAACGTCTGCAGCTGTCATAGCCTCTGTCGCACTCAGCCACTCGGGACAGAGCAGGTTTGCATCTTCACTCCTTCTACATCCTACTATTGCAAAATGTTCTTGAATAAATATCCACATGAATTTTAATATAGAGCATAGCAGATAATGCATTGCTTAGTATCATTCATCTATATCACTATTTTTATTAAATTTATTGAGATGACATTGGTTAATAAAATTATGTTTCAAGTGTATAATTCGATAATATATCATATGTATATTGCATTGTGTGTTCACCACCTGATGTTAAATTTTCTTCTGTCACTGTATATTTGACCCATTTACCCTTACCCACCTCCCCCCACCCCCATTTCCCTCTGGTAACTACTAAACTGTTGTCCATGTTCATGAGTCTCTGTTTGTTTGTCTTGTTCTTTTCTTGCTTTCAGTGTTGCATACCACATATAAGTTAAATGCTATAAACTTTTATATGGCCATATCGTGTCACATTCTCTGTGACAGAGAAAACTCAGTAAAGATCATTTTAGTACATGCCTATGAAGGGAATTTTGAAGCAGTGAAGAGGGGTAAGACAATATGACACAAGTAAATATGGGTTTAAGTTCAGTTTGAACTAATGATAAAACTGAGAATCTTGAGCAATATGTAGATTCTACATTTGCCAATCTTGTTTTAATGTTATATCACTATTTGGTTTTATATGGTAGAAATTTCCAAATTATTATCAGTAGAATTATTCCACCTTTAATATCAATTTAATGGCTGGAAAGATTTATCCCTATGTGTGCCAGATTCCTGTGTCAAATTGAAAGAAGTATATGTGTGGGCTAACCTGACCAGATAGCCTCACCCTTAAAGTCACATTGTAGAGATATTTAAGAAAGCCATGGTTGAATTTTGGACTAACGCAAAATCTTGTTTGGGTAAATAGGTCTGTTGCAATATTTAACAAGTTCAATGTAATTAGGCAGTATATTACATGATGTTCAAAAGAGGGGCCTCCATAAAATAGATGAGATGAGTAATTTTACAGAAGTGAATTCAGTTGTGTGAGCACTTGACATTAATGATGCAATGACATGTCCTTTTCCCTGACTAAATTTAAAGCCTCCCTTTTTTGGACAATGCAAGTGTGTCTTGCAATAGGGAACACACTCTAACCACAAGAGGTCCCAGAGATATTCATTCCTGATTTTCAAGAAGTTGGCTCAATCTGGACCTGAGCTATCAATAACCATGTCTGGATATCTAGACAACTTCTTGTATCTCACTACCACCAAAGAAGGACACTTCAGACCTATTTCTCCTTTCATGCCAACTGACAAAATTTATGATGATGATGATGATGATGATGATGAGATTGCTCTTTTCAGCTTATGAGATGCACATGTGTACCCATTAGAGGCACTTTTGGGAGACTGGTATTCCCAGGTCATAATCATTCTGATCACTGCCCTGTTTCCAGTGTCAAACACATAGGAAGAACTAAATAGGTATTGTTTGAATGTATGGACTTCAAGCTTCTCTGGATTTCTGTTTTTGTATTACCAAATCTCTGTAGGAGATGCTGAGTGTATTAGTTTTCTAAGGATGCCATAATAAAGTGCCACACACTGGTTGGCTTTTAAACAATAAAAATGTATTCTCTCACAGTGCTGAAGACTATAAGTCTGAAATCCAGGTGTCCACAGGGCTGGCTCCTTCTGAGGGCTCTGAGGGGAAGAATCTCTCCCATGCTCTCTTCAGCTTCTGGTGATGACCAACAGTCATTGAAATTCCTTGGTTTTAGATGTATCACTTCAGGTTCTGCCTCCATCATCTCATGTCATTCTCCTTGTGTCCCTGTCTTCACATAGCAGTCTTCTTATAAACAGACAGTCATGTTGGATTAGGGTTCCACTCCACACAAGTACCACCTCATCTTAAACAATAAATGTCTTCTATTTACCTATTTTCAAACAAGTTCACACTCCAAAGTGCTGGGGTCAGGACCTCAGCATATCTCTTTAGGAGAAACTCAGGTCAATACATAACATTGGGCCACAGAAAAATGGACACAGGTTTTAGATTTATATAGGTAAATAATCTTTTCTCAATTCATCCAGTTACTGCACAGAATATTTACAAATCAAGCACTTTAAATATAAAATAATCGGCAAATGCAGAAGTTTTGTTAACATCAATAGTAAAAGTACCATGAAAGCAAGGGCTTAAATCTCATTCTCCATCTCTATTATTATGTCTGTCCCATGCCAATTAAAATGAATTTCTCTATTAACTTATCCGTGAAGAACTGATGTTTCAAGGCACTGCTTAATTGCCTTTGCGAAGGTTCACTTTTGTGGAAACATTATCAATCATATAAAAGTACATATTATTATTCTAATTTTTCAATTGAGGAAAGGAACACTCCGAAGCTGAGCTCAGAAGAAGTTTCACAGTTTCAGAAGTGAAGCAGCACAACAGGACACATTTCTTTCTGATACTGTGTTTCTTGATCTTTGAGATTCCTAATCATGGTCATGGCACATTGATCATCCACCTATAATTTTATCAGATGGTGTGTTTAATAAGATTTGCTTAATAACAAACTAGCATCACTTTTTGTTGGAGCAGATAAAGAACACATTCATCATCTTGTGAGAGAATCAGACCTTCAACTCCAACTTCATCTGGGTCACAGCCTCACCCACATCTTCTTTTTCTCTCTGGTTTCGGGCATCTTCTCAGTGGCCTTCATGGGAAACTAGGCTATGGTTCTCCTTGTCTGCCTGGACCCCTGGCTTCACACTCCCATGGACGTCCTCCTCAGCCAGCTGTCTCTCATGGACCTCATGCTCATCCGCATCACTGTGCCCAAGACAGCCTTCAACTACTTGTCTGGCAGCAAGTCCATTGCTGTGGCCAGTTGTGGGGCCCAAATATTTTTCTATGTATCCCTGCTTGGAGTAGAATGTTTCCTGTTGGCTGTCATGGCCTGTGACCACTGTGTGGCTACATGCTACCCTCTTTGGTACACTTTCCTTGTGAATCAGAAACTGTATCCTTTTAACTGTTGCTTCCTGGGTCTTGGGCCCTCATGATGACATCATCGTGCTTGCAGTAACTCTGTCATTTTCTTACTACAGCTCTCTGGAAATTTCTCTTTGTGTGTGTGTGTGTGTGTGTGTGTGTGTGTGTGTGTGTGTGTGTGTGATGCTACTCCTCTTTTACCTTTATCTTACACAGAAAGATCTATATTTGAAAGACTGTTCTTCATCTGCTGTGTGGTGATGCAAATTTTTCCCATCTCAGTGATCATTTGTTCCAGAACCCTATTCTAGAATCTTTGGAGCTGTCATCCACCTGGGCTGTATGGAAAGTTTCCACAGAGCCCTCACCAGCTGCTGCTTCCAGCTGTCTAAGGTTGGGCTCTATCTACTACAAGGCTGCCAAGTTCATGCACATGAGCCCAGCCTCTAATCACACTCCAGACCAGAACAAGATGGTGCCAGCCTTCTATATCATCCCCACCCTGAAGATGAACCCTCTTGCCCACAGCCTCCTCAACAAAGAGGTATCCAGGGACTTCACAAATTATTGAGGAAAGGAACATTACTGTATCTTCAAACATTATTCAGTGCCTACTTTGGCCCATACTCCTTCATGGAAGTTGAAATCCCTTGTTCATTCTTTTCCTTCTAGTTTTTCTTTTTTCCCACTTTTTACAAATTTAAAATAGCTTTGCTTATTATAAAATTATATAAACACTACAAGTAAAGTGGGCTGTATTTGAACATTAGCATCGATTGCACCACCTTGTAAATTTCAGTTATATCAGTGGTTGTTAGTCATGAGCACTTGACTTTGGGATAAACCAAGCTATAAGTGTGATGACCTTTGTTTTACCCAAGAAAAGAGGTTGCAGTTGATCCACTGGTTTTAGTGAGCTTCCTCTTTGTTTAAGGATTACTTACCTACTTGCCTTCAGTTTTACCTCTCCTGAACCTGTGCATTGACTGTTTTATTCCCAATTCTTCTCTACTTAATCCCCACGTATTTAGCAGTAGGAAGTTAGTGTTGGCAGTTCCTTCAATCAAGTCTATGTCTATATAAAATAGCTCTTAGAAATTCCTCATATTTATACATTTAAAATAAAAGTGGATATTTTAACAAGTAATATCTATTTAGTTACGCTATACAAACTTCATCTTTATTATGAATGATTTTATTCCTCATTCATCTTTATATTAATAACTAGAATTAACTTGAATATATTATAAAACTATCATTTTCTGAATGTGATAACCATGATTTATTTAATACATTTATGAAAAATTGATATCTTACAAAAATGAAAAAAGTTTTCTTAAAGAGAATGTATGGTCTATAAATGTCTCATAAAAATTGTGTTAATATTCCATGGAGTGCACACACGTTAACATAATTGAACTGTTATTAATTCATTGCAGTTTGCATATCTGAATCATCTATATTCTTGAAATTAAAAGCAATCTTTGCTTGCTTCTTGAATAATACTTTAATTTCTGTATACATTATTTTTAATCTAATCTTCATTGTGTAATAATGTATTATTGCTCTATAAATGTATTTTTAAACCAAAATTGGACTTTATACTTTAATGACCTACACCATTGGTTATAATTTATTGCATCCTTTTTCAAAATAGCAATATTTTGGGACAAATAGACTATTCTCAGTAAGTTTGTGTGTGTGTGTGTGTGTGTGTGTGTGTACATATATATTTGCCATTTAAAAATTATATTAGTTTCAGGTATACAGTACAATGGTTAGACACTGATATAATTTATAAAGTGATTTCCCCAAATTCCCCCAAAAACTCTAGCACCTGTCTGGCACTACACACAGACATTGCAATAACATACAAGAAAATTCAACATTTTAAGGTACACAGTTTGCTGACTTTTTAATGGATTCATAGATTTGTGCAAGTTTCAATGTAATCTAATTTCAAACATTTTTATCATCCTCAAAAGAACACTAATAACCACTAACTTTCATTCCCCATTCTCTCCTCTCATCTCTTACAATCACTATCTTGTGCTTCTATGGTTTTGCCTATTTAGGACATTATACTAAAATGGAGCCATATAATATGTGATCTTTTGTGACTATATCGTTTCATTTAACATAATATTTTTAAGGTTGATGTTGAAGCATGTATCAGCATCCCATTCCTTTACATGAGTAAATAACATTTCATTGTAAAGTTTACTCATGAAACAACTGACAGGCATTTCTACTTTGGGATGCTATAAATGATACTGCTACAAGCAGTCATATGCACATTTCAGTGTGAACATAAGTTTTCAATGTCTTGGGTATATATAAACCTAGGAGTAGAATTGCTCAGTAATACATTGATTTTCTGTTTAACTTTTTGCAAAACTGCCAAACTGTGGCTAAAAATTTTATATTTCCTCCTTCAGTTCTTGACATCTTCATCCATCTTGCTATTTTTCACTTTAACATTATTGACCATTCTAGTGGGTGTGAAATGGTATTTCACTGTGGTTTTATTTGCATTTCTCAAATAACCAAGAATAATTTATCCAGCAAAACTATCATTTAGAATTGAAGGACAGATAAAGAACTTCCCAGGCAAAAATAAGCTAAAAGAATTTATCACCACCAAGTCAGTATTACAGGAAATGTTGGAGGGACTACTTTAAGGAAAAAAAAAAAAATATATATATATATATATATATATATATATATATATGAATAACTCACTTCAGATTAAAAGACATAATCAGACTAAAAGGAAGAGGATGGAAAAAGATATTGCTTTGATGGACCTAGGAGGTATTTAAGTCAGACAGAGAAAGATAAACACTAAGTGATTTCACTTATATGCAAAACCTAAGGAACAAAAAGAACATACTAATCAAAAACAGACTCACAAATATAGTGGATACTTTGGTGTCAGACGGAGGGGAGGTTTGAGGGGCTGAGAGAATGGGGCGAAGGGTTAAAGAAGTACAAATTAGTAGCTGATGGATGGTTATGGGGATGGGGAGCATGGCATTGGAATGCAGATAACATTAACACGTTGGCCAGGTGGAGGGTCAGGGGAAGGAGGAAGCAATCAGGGGGATTGTTTTACAAACTATATAGATGTCTAACCAATGTACTGTATACTTGAAACTAAAATAAATAAATTTTTAAAAATAAAATGAGTTAAAAAATATTTTCTGTATCTATGAGTTTAGCTTTTGTTGTTGAGTTGTTAGCCTTCTTTATACACAGCATTCTGAATATGACTCTTATCAGATATATGATTTGCATTTTAATTTCTTTCTTAATGAGTTGTCTTTTTACTTTATTAATGGTGTCCTTTAAATTATAATTTATGAATGTTTTAATTTTAGTGCAGTATAAATTTTTTAAAACATTTTATGCATATGTATTTGGTATAATATATAAAAGAACATTGTCTTATACGAGGTCACAAAGATTAATATTTCTTTTTAGAGTTATAAATTTTTATATTTTTTGTGTTGTGGCTCCATTTGCAGTATTTTATAATATATATGATGTGAGATAAGAATCTAATTTCATTCTTTGCTTGTGAATATTCAGTTGTCACAACACCAATTTTGAAGAAACTATGCTTTTCCTATTGATGCGTTTTTGTATCTTTTTTGAAAATCAGTTGACCATAAGTGTACATATTCACTCCTAAACCCTTAATTCTATTTCATGGCTCTATATATTTATCCTTATGTCCTGCCTTGAGGATTCAGAAACTATGAGACCTCTAGCTTTTTCTCAGTCAAGATTGTTTAGTCTAATCTGGGTATCTCTAATTTCCATATAAATTTTAAAGTCAAATTGCCAATTTCTGAAAAAAAAATGCATCTAGGATTTCTATAGAGATTGTGTTACATTTATAGCTCAATTTGGGGTAGTTTCCAATTTATAGTAAGTTATACAACCCATAGACATAAAAAAAATCTTTGAATTTGTTTCTTTTTTGTAACTTATTTCTTTTAATATTTTGTACTTTTTAGGTGTGCAATATTTTTTTATTTTGTTAAATTTACTACCAAATATTTTATCCTTTTGGATACAAATTCGATACAAATTAACTGTTATCTAATTATATTTTTCTATCGTTCATTGTTAGAGTGTCTCTGTAGTATTTTAACATGCAGATATGTATACATTTTTGAGATTTCTTTTCTGTATTTGACTATTTATGTTCCTCTTTTTATACCTTTGATATATTTTACAATCCTATTTAAGGAGATGATATATTTCATGATTATATAACTGAGTATTGACTCATCACTATTTAGTTTCAAATCTATATTTTTATGGTTGTGTCCATGAAGTTACCTGAAGGCTGTCCTAGGAAATTTTTACTTGGAAGAGTTTGGGATATCATGCCATTTTGTTTACAGGTAGATTTATGTATCTCCTGATAAATATATTTTTAAGAATAATCTTCAAGGAATTACAGATATAGTTAACTCAGTCATACCTCAAATTTTTGCCTAATTTCATTGTCTCTGAAACTAATATGAGACTTGAGTATGTCTTCCTGTCTTTGAATGTTACACTGTAATGTAGAAACTCTGTCATTGGAGGCCTGTATTCACAACTCAACTTTGTCACTAGATGTATAACTAGAGGTAAATTGATATGCCTTCTACATTTTAATATCTATGCCTGTCTAATGGTAATTATAATGATGGAATGACTGTGAGGATTAAATAAGATCATGTGTGAGGCACTTAGAATGGTTCCTTTTGCCTCAAGGTGCTTTGCAAGAATGAGATTATTTACTATTGTGAGACTAGAGGTATTGATGTTCATGTTTTGTATGTGTGTATATATACACAAAAAATATACATAGATGCATATGTAACTTATTAATCATGTTTTCTGCACACACACAAGCTTAAGAAAAAAAACTTTTTTATAGATATCTACCTGCACAAATTAGATTATTATAGTTGTTGCTCTATTGGTTTTCAATTAAAATCATTATATATATATATTAATATATATATATTTATATATATATATATATATATATAATCTGTAATGACTTTGTGGGATCTTCATAATCTTGAGTAATTTCTTATTCTTTTATTTACTTCTTAATGTAACAATCTTTATTGAATGAAAACTGTGTGCTCTATTAGCAGGTTTAAAACATTAGCATTGTATTATTTTTGATATTGAGAAGTTTGAAATTAAGAAAAATGAAAAGATATAGACAAATTATAATATATTTTAAAGTTTGTGATCAGCATACTTCTACAATGGTTGACCAAGATTTTTCACCCAAAGTCCAAGGACTTTGAGTACTGTGGATATGCCTGCTGTGGTTGTGACATCACTCAGCCAAGGGAAGTCCTGCAAGTGAAGCAGGTCTGTTAGTTGGCCTTGATATGGTGATATCACATGTTTGTGCTGACCTCATCATACAAGTCCTTTAAAGAACACAGTTCTCTGGGTGGTAGTAAGAGGGGAAGGGAGGTGGACTTGAGTCATGAAGAGGGTTCGACTTGCAATTGATAGCTGTGAAGATGAAGGGGCCATGTGCAAGAAGTAGGTTCAAGAGCTGAGGGCAACGTCTGGTGACAGCCAGTAAAGAAACAGTGAAAAGAAATAGAACTGATATGTCTCTTTTCTTCAATATCCGGGAAGATTTATGGCTAAGAACTGGAACCAACTGGAAGTATCTTTACACAAATGTATGGCAGTTGCTTTCAGCTGTCAGCTTAAACATCAACTGGCATTACTGGCCAAAACACCTACTTTTGGTTTCTCTCTGTAGACTACTACTTTCTAACATGATGGCCTAAGGGTCAGTAGAGTGTTTGCATAATTGCTAAAGCTTCTAAAAACGGTCCTTCCGGTGAGTGATGTGGAAGCTGTTTCACCTTTTATGACATAGTCTTGTGAGTGAGTTACTTTATTGGTTCAATCACAAAACCCTGATAAATTTTAAAGAGAGACTTTTGTAAAGTGGCAAAGATTTCAATCCTCTTGGAAATATATAATTATATTTTATAAATTTATTGAATAAATTATATTTATTTATGTATATAATTAAATAAATTATATATGAGAATATATAATTAAATAAAATTTTAAATCAACAAAAGCAAACAGACATGCATAAATTTTCTGCTAAGAAAAACAATTTTGAAAATTCAAAACAAAAAAATTTAAAATACAACTATAATGGTTTTAAAAGGTGAAAAAAATCTACATGTTAGAAAACAGAAAAAATAAGACGTAAAAAATAATAGAATATAAAAATAGATAAAATATGTGAAAACAATAGGATAAAATGAAGGTTTTACTACAAATTAAACAAGTAGTAGTAAAATAATTTAATATATTTTACAAATCAAAATAGGTTAAATATATTTTGAAATGAAATAATAAGAAGACTTAAAACATTTAAAATGTCATTTTATGAATAAATATTATAATACCAATATCACTTGGTATATACATATTTTTTAAAAGAAAAAAGGGAAATATTCATGTCTAGGGATCTAAGGATCTACATTACAAAGACTAGTCAATGTAACACATGAAAGAAAAAGAATAAAAATGATCAAAGATGATAATGCAATAGAAAACAGATGGAAATAGGAAAGGGTAATAGCATAAACATAATAAAAAATAAAGCAAGAAAATTATTGACAATTTGTAAAGACTTGAATGAGTGTTGGACATCTGTGTGACAACAAAATCTTTTTTGGAAAAAAAGTATATTTTGAGAAAGTGGTAACCTTTGAGAAACTTCTTTAGTTTTATAAGTTTTAAGAATTTAAAGTTCAGAAAAGTTTAGAATAAAAAATAGTTTATTAACCCCTTCTAAAATTCATACACATTAATATTCTGCTACATATGTATTCCATCTATTGACAAAGGATATAAATATTAGTAAATAGATAAATCTGACCCTATGATTCTAACTCAGTGCCAATTTTATCCTCCTCCCAGTTTTCATTACTTGACATTTACTATTCAAGTCCTCGCTAATAATTTTAAATCTATTTATGTCTTACTAAACAGTATATAACAATGTTTCAAATTTAATTTAAAAATCCACAAATGGTTTTATTTTATAATCTTTTAAAATTATTTTACCATGTTCACTTAGACTTATGTTTATGATATCTATTAAATATGACTTTATAACCTTATCATAAATTTAAATGACATGTACTTGGAAAGAAAATTTTTTTTAATTATTGGTGTATAAAGCCCAAAACTCGATATATTCAACAAAAAGTGATATTTTATTGTTATTTAATTTTTGTTTCTTTTGTTTTTAAGGAAATTGGGTCTCTTCAACAATGTGTGGGGGTTTCTAGACTATTTTAGATTTTATTGGTTTGGTTTAAGTATGAAAATTATCTTCAATCTGTATCGACGTGTTAACTTTAATCATAATTTCTTTCACTATATGAATATTTTATTTTATTCATTTTTATTAAATTTATTGGGGTGACATTGGTTAATAAAATCATATAGGTTTCAAGTGTACAATTCAATAATATGTAATATGTATATTGTATCTTGTGTTCACCACCCAAAGTTAAATTTCTTTTCATCACCATGTATTTGAACTCCTTTACCCAATCTACCTCCCCTCTCTCTTCTCTCTCTGGTAACCACTAAACCGTTGTCTGTGTTCATGAGTCTCTGTTTGTTTGTCTTGTTTGTTGCTTTTGTTGTAGCTGCCAGCCCCCGATAGACACACAGACCACCAGAAATCAGTGAATTACAGGAAACACACTCTTTATTCACCCAGCTGGGTCTGCCAGGGGTACACAGACCCCAAATTAAGCAGCCCCAAAATATAGAAGTACAGGGTTTTTAAGCCCTAAATCCCTATTCTTCATCCTAGTTGAACACACAAGTCTACTTTTCTTCTATTTACTAACTGTCTTCCCACAGATTGTTTGTGCAAGTGAGGGGTACAGAAGCAGAAAGCTTATTGTTAGAGTGTTATGTTCCCATGGGCGATAGCCAAACAGTAATTTTCCAGCCAGCATACTTTCAGTTTTATATCCTACATATGAGTGAAATCATGTGACTCAACTTTTTCTATCTGACTTATTTCATTTAGCATGATAATCTCAAGATCCATCTATGTTGTTGCAAATGACACAATTTCAATTTTAAATTTTAATTTAATCACTTAAATCAATTTAATTCTTAATTTAATTAGTGATTGAATAATATTCTTAATATTTTGTTGAAGAAATCTGTCCCTTCTTTTTTTTAAATTTATGTTTTATTTACATATAGTTGGTATACAATCTTATATTGGTTTTATTAGTTTCAGATGATTTGATATTTCCACACCCTACAATGAGATCATCCCACCAATTCCAACAATCATCCATCACCATGCAAACCCATCATAGCACTATTGACTCTATTTCCCTCCCCACTACACACCCATCCTCCCATCCTTTCCTTCTGGTAAATATCCCTTTGGTCTCTGTTTCTATTAGTCTGTTATTTTTTGTTTTATGTTGTTTTATGTTGTTTCTTTATGGTTTTTTTTTTCAGATTCCACATATAGTGAAACCATAAAATACTTGTCTTTCTCTGCCTTATTTTACTTAACATAATATTCTCTAGACTCATCTATGTTGTTGCAAATGAAAAGAATTCATTCTTTGTTTATTCCTGCATAATATTCTATTGCATGTGTATGTATGTATGTTTGTATATATCCATATATACCAAATATTCTTTATTTTATCTTCTATTGATGGACATCTAGGTTGCTTCCATATTTTGGCTATTGTAAATAATGCTGCAGTGAACCTAAGGATAAATATATCCTTTTGAATGGGTGTTTTCATTTTCTTTGGGTAAATACCCAGAAGTGGAACTGTTGGGTCATATAGGATTTCTATTTTTATTTTTTTGTGGAATCTCCATACTGTTTTACACAAGGGCTACACAAGTTTGCAATCCCACCAACAGTGTACTGAAATGAATTAATTAATTTAATTAATGACTTCAGATAGATATCTTTATGTATGGTAATTTGGTAAGTGATAGTAGGTGGAATTATCAATATAGAAAGAGGATCTAACCAAAGACATGATTCTGAGAAAAACATTGGGAATCTATATAAAAATATGAAATTATATTCTTATTTTTTGCTTTTATAAAATATAGATTAATAATGATATAGATATAGTACAACACAAGATATAAAGATATAAATTTTAATTAAATTTATTGAAGAGTAATAATAAATTTATTGAAGAGAAAATCTGAATGGTCAGTAAATACATGAGACAAGTACCCAAATCAGTAAAGAAAAAGCATAATAGCAAGAGTGAAAAACCATTTCTCAAAAAGTTCACAGAAGTTTAATAAAACTATCAAGCAATATCAAGTGATTTTGAAAATATGATCAAAGAAAATGTTCTTTTTGTTTACATAGCTTTTGAGAATGTAAAAAAAGTTCAAGCATTCTTGCATACAATTGGTCATTATTTTTGAAAACTTAGATATTTCTTTCCTAAGATATTCCTATCTTACATAATTTTTAGAGAGAAAACATTAACAAGAGAGAAGGTAACATAGAAGCTGAAGCTGATTTTCAAACTTTAGGTTTGTGGGGAGATAGTGGTTCAGAACCGGGCACCATGAACATAATATGAGGAAGGAACATTAAAAACATAAATAACAGGCATTTGGTAGCACCTGGAATTCAGAAAAAAACATTGAGTGAAGACATATAGATGCAATTATTATAAATATGAACCAAAGATAAAGAGGACAAGTCTGAAAATCTTAGGGAATCAAATTATTTCAAGAAATAAAAATTAAGTATATGGTATATGGAGTCAGTGACAAGAAAATCAATACTAGAATCAGGGGGAAATAACCACAAATGACAATTAAAAAAAAAAAGAATAAGTGAATTTTTTTGTTGAAATCTTCTGTACAGGAATCTCAGTCAAATGACTTACAAAATGAAACCACTTGAATCATCAGTTTGAAAAAAAAATAGTAAACTTTATTGTAGTTATATTTAGAGGTTATAAAGCACAAAGCACAGTGAGTGTTTTTATTTTATTTAAAAATGAGGAATTCAATGGCTCATTTGTTACCTATGTTTATGGAGTTAATAGTGAAATAGCTTGACATTACAAAAGATTTTTAAAAGGAGTTGTGTTTAATATGGCAATGTAAGAAGACCCTGAACTCACTGTCGTCCACTGACACACTGAGTACACACCTACATATAGAGTAGTTCCTCCTGAAGAGCAAGGAAGAGCTGAAGATATGGTAACCATGGGAACTCTACCCCAACAGGGCAACTTGCAGACTCAGCTGCCCTGGGGTACCATGATAAAACAACAACTTAAGGAATACATATACTATGCATGATAAAAATTCATTCATAAGCCCAAGACCCTTTCCAAGTGCGCAGGGAGAAACAAGAACTCACCAGGATCAGAAGTGCTGTCAAGTGTCACTGTTGACATTACACCTAAACCAGATAGCGTGGATGGGAGCTTGGTTCAAGTGCCTGAACTGAACTGCAAGTCTACTGCAATGTACCCTGAGCTACCTCATTTCACACCCACTCCCAAACTGGCTAGCTGGCCTGCCAGGGTACGCCCAATATCATATACAACCGCTTCAGCTCCAGCTGGTCAGTTAATGCCACTTAGTACATGTGTACATACAGTTTTCAAAGAGGTTGCTCCTACACAAGGCCACACTTTTCAGTTCAGGAGAGATAGATGTTTAGAAACAAACACAGAAATTCAAATAAAATAAAAGTACAAAGGAACACATTTTAAAAGCCCCACAATAAAACCCTAATGAAGTAGAGATAAGTAGTTTGCCTGCTAAAGAACTGAAGTAATGGTAATAAGGATGCTCACTGAGCCTGAGAGAGGAACAGAGAAACATACTGAGAACTTTAACAAAAACTTAAAAAATGTTTTTTTTTTAAATACCTAGTCACAGCTGAAACATACAATAACTGAAATGAAAAATGCACTAGAAAAATGACATCAGCATCATGGGGAAAGGAGCAGACCCTATTGTTTCTCCTCTTAAACATACAAGTCAGACAACTATACCTCAACCTAGAATCTCCTGCTCAACACACAAACATGCATGAAAGATCCACACTTCAGGAATCTGAAAGTGGCATGAGAGATGAGTAGAGGAGACGAGATGGTGGAAAGAGCAGGTACGGTGACCCCTGGTATGCTTGAGCACCTGCTGAGCTTTCCTCAGCAGAGGCAGCAGAGGGGCCAGCCTGCAGCCCTCACACTCCAGCATGGAGTGAGAGGCAGGAGCAGTTTCTCTCCCAGAGAAGTACTCCCCTTCTCCCCATGTCCTGACAGCAGAGACAGATAGAGGAGGCTGGGAAACTTTAAACAATAAGCAATGCAGGTAGCCATTACTGGAATTGTGAAGCTATGAGATTAAGAACTCACCTCCCTGCCTATGCTCCCAGGCAGAGCCTAGTAAAGAAAGTAAGGAGATTTTAAACAACTCAGCATTTCTAGCTGTCTTTGCTGGTAGGGATGGAGTCATGAAAT
The DNA here is from genome assembly GCA_028627145.1 of Eidolon dupreanum. Classification (NCBI taxonomy): domain Eukaryota; kingdom Metazoa; phylum Chordata; class Mammalia; order Chiroptera; family Pteropodidae; genus Eidolon; species Eidolon dupreanum. The sequence goes on from CM053515.1 coordinate 37,367,991, forward strand.
TGTGAATTGCCTTTTCTACCTCACACTCTCCAGCAGAGTCCAATAAGGAAACCTGGGAAGTGGTGAACAACACAGCAGGCTAGGCAGCCATTACTGCAAAATGCAACCATGGGATTGGGGAATGCAGCCAGGAGATAGCAAACATACCTCTCTACCCCACACTCTTGGGCAAAACCCATATAAAAAAACCTGAGATGTCCGAAGCAACACAGCAAAAAGAATACCCTACTTTTCAATTAGCTGGATGGTTAGGAACAAAACAATATTTAAACAAGAAAAGAGTTTACTACCTGCAGAAGAGAAATCCATCAAATATCATCAACAACCAAGGTTCAGAAAGAAAATAAAAAGTCCACAGAAACAGTCATGGAAGATTGTGATTTATGTTACAGAGATTTTAAAATTGCAGTTATGAAGAAACTCGGTGATATACAAGAAAACTCAGAAAGGCAGTTCAATGAACTCAGGAAAAAAAAAAAACAGTGAAAAAAGGAATACTTTACCAAAAACAATGAAACTATTTAAAAGAGCCAAACATAAATTTTAGACCTGAAAAAAATTCAATAAAGAAAGTGAGAAGATTGCACTAAAGAGACAATAGAGTAGATCAAATGGAAGAGAGAATTAGTGAGCCTAAAGATAAAAACCTGCAAATGACTCAGGAGAAAAAAGAGAAAATTAAAAGTAAAAGTAAGTAAATAAATAAAGTTCTGAAAACTATCTGACTACCTTAGAAAGACAAAAATATGGATAATGGATATACAAGAAGAGAGGAAGAAGGGTACAGAGAGCCTAATAGAAGAAATAATTGATGAAAATCTCCCAAACTTATAGAAATAACTGGACTTTAGAATAAAGAAAGATAGCAGAACATCTAATAATATCAATGCAAAATGACATTCTCCAAGACACATTTTATTTAAAATGTCAAAAATCAATGACGAAGAAATATTTCTCAAGGTAGCCAGGGGAGAAAAAAAAAAAAAAAAACCTGTAACCTACAATAAAAACCTCATTACATTATCATCAGATTTCTCAGTAGAAATATTACAAGACAGGAAAGAGAAGAATAATTTTTAAAAAAAATATTGAAAGAGGAGCTATTAGCCAAGAATAATAATATATCTAGCAAAGTTTTTCTTTAGATATGAGGGAGAAATAAAGGCACTCACAGGCACAAAAGCTCAGGACATTCACGACCACAAGATCTGTATTACAAGAAATGTTGAAAGGAGCTCTTTACCTGAAACAAAAAGACCAAAGTACACAAAATTTTGAGTAAGATAATAAACAGACAAGAAGAGGAAAAACTGAAAATCTACTTCAGAATTAAGTTTAAACACTTAATTATAACAAAGATATAAGACAGGAAAGTGGTGTTAAAAATAACTATGCCAAAAAAATGTGGTGGAATGAGAGATGTCCTCAGATCTCTCCCCTTGAAACAACAATAAGCTGACCATTTAAAACTCAGCAAAAAAAAACACCCAATCTGCATATCAGCCCATCTGAGCATGGGATCTGCATGTAGGAGCTACCACAGGTCAGGTCAGAATGTTGGGTGTCTGGTGGTGGACTGGGACAAATAAAGAAGGTGCCTTTCTCAGCTGCCTGAGCTCCTTACAGGAGGAGAGGGAGGGGTGAAGGTGCAGAGAATTCCCTGATCAGCCCTGCTTGGAAGTACTGGGTCTTAGCCACCAGCAACAGGTCCCAGTCATCAGGTCAGAAAGCAGAGAAGCAGGACTGGACAACAGAGAAATGAAAGTTGATTTTCACTGGCCCCAGTTCCAAAACCAAGGCTGAACTGCAGCCCCCAACCTCAAACCCAGAAGGCCCCTCACACCATATCCTCCAAGACCAATCACTGCAGAGCCCCAGGGGAATCTGAGCAAAGCTACTAAATGTTAGAGATTCAAGAGGCTTAGATGTCACCTACTGGAAACCAAAAGAAGAGTGCCTTCTTTATTGCAGGCTAAAGAAAGACTTTTATCTAATAAATGTTCTTTCTAGAAAAACAACAGAACACACTTTCATTAAAGAAATAGTCCATTAAATGCAATGAACAATGAAGGTGACAAGGCATCTCAAAAATAAAGAGAAAAATCTCCAGAAAATGAGCTTACAGACATAGAAATATGATACTTAAGTCACAGAGAATTCAGGATGGTACTTCTGAAAAAACTCAGTGATTTCTGAAATGAGTCAACTCAACAATTTCAGAAATTGCAAAAACAACAAGATGAGCAGAGCAAGGATATTGAAACCCTCTAAAAGAACCAAATAGAACATCTAGAGATTAAAAAAAAAAACCACAAGAGTTGAAAAATGAAATAGCAAACTTGTGAAATAGAGTCAACCAAATGGAGGGAAGGATCAGTGATATCAAAGACAGAAATCTAGAAATAAATCAGAAGGAAGAAGAGAGAAACCGATGAATAAAAAATCATGAAAGAGAAATACAAGAACTAGCTGATATCATCAGGAGAAGAAACATAAGAATTATAGGCATTACTGAAGACAAGGAAAGGAGCAGGGACTAGAAACATTTTCAGACAAATAGTTAACGAGAATTTCCCAAATCTAAGGAATGAGCTGGAGCTTAAAATTCAAGAAGTCAACAGAACACCCAATTATTTCAACCTAAAAAGGCCTTCACAGAAAAACATTGTATTAAAGTTATCAAAAATCAATAGAATTCTCAGGGCAGCCAGGGAGAAGAAAATGGTAATGTATAAAGGAAAAACCATTAGATTATCATTGGACTTCTCAGTGCAGACCTTACAAGCCAGAAAGGAATGGAATCAAATATTTAAACTATTAAGTGAAAGGAACTGCCAGTCTAGAATAATGTATCCAGCTAAGCTCTTCTTTAGATATGAAGGAGAAATTAAGACCTTTCCAGACATACAAAAATTGAGGAAAGTCTCCACTACGAGGCCTGTACTACAGGAAATTCTGAAAGGAGTCAGCGCACCTAAACCAAAATAATAACAACAAAAATACATAATTAAGAGTAAAGTGACTATCAGGCAAATAAAAACAGAAGAATACAACACTTGCTAAGGACAGGGCATTATAAGCTTAAATAATAAGAGAATTGCTACAGCAAGATAGTAACGAATGTTCAGCATACATAGAAACAAATTCAGATAACAATGATGGAAAAAGGGGGATTCAAAGATCCAAATTTGCAAAGGTGAAAGGAGATAAGGCACATGTAGAAGAAAATGGATAACTATATACATATAATTATCTTCTTCATATTTGTAATGGTAAACATACATCACAGAGCCAGAACTGAAGTATATAACATAAAATAAGAAGAATTAGAGGCAAAACCCACAAAAGCCACCAAAATAAAGAAAATAGAAACACAAGGACAAGAAAGCAATGGAAATACCGAGCTACCAGAAAGCAAAAGATAAAATGGCTATGAAAAGACCTCATATTTCAATAATCACCCTAAATGTAAATGGACTGAACTCACCAATAAAAAGGCACAGAGTTGCAGATTGAATCAAAACACAAAATCCAACCATATGTTACCTTCAGGAGACACATCTCAGCTCCAAAGACAAATATAGACTCAAAGTAAAAGGGTTGAAAATGATATTTCAAGTAAATGACATTCAGAGAAAAGCGAGAATAGTAGTACTAATATCAAACGAAATAGACTTCAAAATAAAAGAGGTAAAGAAAGATACTGAGGGACACTTCATTATGATAAAGGGAAGTATGCACCAAGAAGACATAATACTTATCAATATCTATGCTCTCAATCAGGGAGCTCTGAAATATGTAAAGCAATTAATAACAGAACTAAAGGGAGAAACAGACCAAAACACTATCATAGTAGGGGATGTAAATACCCCACTGTCAGATATGGACAGATCATCCAAACAGAAAATCAATAAGGGAATAATATCTTTAAATGACACATTAAACCAACTAGACGTAACTGACATTTACAGAGCCTTTGATCTCAACACAGCTGCTTATACATCCTTCTCTGGTACACATGGAACATTTTCAAGAACCGACCTCATACTGGGACACAGAGATAGCTTCAAAAAATATAAGAGGGTTGAAATCATACCAACCATATTCTCTGATCATAATGCTTTGAAACTAGAGATCAACTGCAAAAAGAAATCAGGAAGAACTGCAAATACATGAAGATTAAACAACATGCTACTAAATAATAACTGGGTCAGAGAAAAAATAAAAACAGAGATCAAGAGATACATAGAAACTAATGATAATAATACTACAACATATCGAAACTTTGGGGACACAGAAAAACAGTCATAAGAGGAAAGTTCATATCATTAACTGCCTATCTCCAAAAACAAGGATGAGCCCAAATAAGCAACCTAATGCTTTATCTTAAAAAAACTACAAAAGGAAGAAGAAATGAAGCCCAAAGTCAACAGAAGAAAAGAAATCATCAAAATTAGAGCAGAAATAAATGAAAATGAAAAAAAATAGAAAAAAATAAATACGACGAAGAGCTGGTTCTTTGAGAAGATTAATAAAATTGGCAAATCCTTGTCTAGACTCACTAAAGAAAAAAGAGAAAGGACACAAACAAACAAAATTAGGTTTGAAAGAAGGGAAATTATGACTGACATCACAGAAATACAAAGGATCAAGCAAGAACACTATGAAAAAGTATATAATATCAAATTTAATAACCTTGAAGAAATTGACCAGTACTTAGAAAAAACGACCTTCCTAGACTGAATCAAGAAGATCTGGAAAATCTAAATAGACTGAACAGTAGTACAGAAATTGAAACAATCATCAAAAACCTACCAAAAAGTAAAAGTCCAGGACCAGATGGTTTCACCACCGAATTCTACCAACATTCAAAGAAAATTTACACCCAAAAAAAATCAAAGAGGAGGCAATACTTTCCAACTCATTTTATGAGGCCAATATTACTTTGATACCAAAACCTGGTAAAGATGACACAAAAAGAAAACTACAGACCAATATCTCTCATGAACATACATGCAAAAATCCTAAATAAGATACTAGCGAACCGAATACAGTAACATATTAAAAAGATTATATACCACGATCAAGTGGGCTTCATCTCAGGGGCACAGGAATAGTCCAACATACGCCAATCAATTAATGTGATACACCACATAAACAAATTAAAAAATAAGTCACATGATCATATCAATAGATGGAGAACAAGCCTTTGACAAGATACAGCATTCATTTATGATCAAAACACTCAACAAAGCCAGTATAGAAGAAAAGTACCTTAACATTATAGCAGCGATTTCTGACATACCTTCAGTCAACATTATACTGAATGCTGAAAAACTAAAAACCTTCCCTCTAAGATCAGACACAAAGCAAGTTTGTTCACTATTACCACTGTTATTCAATATACCATTGGAGGTTCTAACAAGTGCAATCAGGGAAGAGAAAGATATAAAAGGCATCCAAATAGAAAATGAAAAAGTCAAACTGTCACTATTTGTGGATGACATGATTCTCCATATAGAAAACCCTAAAGATTCCACAATAACACTACTAGAAACAATAAGCAAATATAGTAAAGTCTCTGGATACAAAATCAAAGTTAAACATCCATAGAATTCCTATATGCTAATAATGAAGTGTCAGAAAAAGGAGTAGAAAAAATAATTCTTTTTGCAATTGCAACAAAAAGAATAAAATACCCAGGAATAAATTTAAGGAAATATGTGAAGGTCCTAGATAATGAAAATTACAAGACCCTATTAAAAGAAATCAAAGAAGATACAGAGAAATGGAAAGATATTTCGTGTTCTTGGATTGGAAGAATCAACATAGTTAAAATGACCATATTACCTAAAGCATTATACAGATTTAAAGCAATCCCCATCAAAATCTCATTGACATTTTTTAAAGAAATAGAACAAAAAATCAGCAGATTTGTATGGAATCACAAAAGACCTCGAATAGCCAAAGCCATCCTGATGAAAAAAAATGAGTCTGGAGGCATCATTCTTCCTGACTTCAAATTATTCTACAAACCAACAGTAATCAAAATGTCATGGTATTGGCAGCAGAACAGACACACAGACCAGTGGAACAGAATCAAGAGCCCAGCAGTAACCCATATTTACACAGGCAAATAACTTTTGACAAAGAAGCCAAAAACATACAGTGGAGAAAGGAAATCCTCTTTAATACATGGTGCTGAGAATATTGGAAGGCCACCTGCAAAAGAATGAAATTAGACTGTAGTCTATCACCACACATTGAAATTAACTCAAAATGGATTGAGGACCTGAATATAAGACCTGAAATAATAAAATACATAGAAGAAAACATAGGAACTAAACTCAGAGACCTTGGTCTTAAAGAGGATTTTATGAATTTGATCTCAAAGGCAAGATAAGTAAAAGCAAAAATAAATGAATGGGACTACATCAAACTACAAAGCTTCTGTTCAGCAAAAGAAATTGTCAACAAGGTAAAGAGACAACCATCTCAATGGGAAAATATATTTGCAAGCAACACCTGCAATAAGAGTTTAATATCTAAAATATACAAAGAACTCATATGACTCAATAACAACCAAAGAACAAACAATCCAATCAAAAGATGGGCAGATAACCTGAACATACATTTTTCCCTAGAGGACTTACGAATGGCCTACAAACATATGAAAAGATGCTCAACTTTGCTAGCTATTAGGAAAATGCAAATCAAAACAATAAGATACAATATCACACCTGTTAGAATAACTATAATTGACAGGACAAGTAATAACAAATGTTGGAGAGGATTCAGAGAAAAAGGAACCCTCATACGCTGCCGCTGGGACTGCAAATTGGTACAGTCACTATGGAAAACAGTACAGAGGTTCTTCAAAAAACAAAGATTGGTCTACCATATGATCTAGCAATCACACTGCTGGATATTAACCCCAAAGACTTGAAAACCCATATCCAAAAAGATATTTGCACACCGATGTATATAGCAGCATTATTCACGGTGGCCAGGACACAGAAGAAAACAATGTGTCCTGCGATAGATGATTGGATAAAGAAGCTGTGGCACATATATACAATGGAATATTACTCAGCCATAAGAAGAGATGAAATACTGCCATTTGCACAACATAGATGGACTTTGAGATAATCATGCTAAGCGAAATAAGCCAGACAGAAAAAGTTGAAAATCACATGATATCACTTATATGTGGGATATAAACCTAAAAGTAACAAATGAACAAGACAAACAGAGACTCAGGGACATGGACAATGGACTATTTTTACCAGATGGTAGGAGGTGTGGGAGGAGGGGAGAGGTAGATGGGGTAAAGGGGGTCAAATATAGGGGAGCAGGAGGAGAGTGAATTGGGTAAAGGGGATCAAATATATGGTACTGAAGGAAACTGGACTTTGAGTGGTAATCACACAATAGAATATATAGATGTCAAATGATAATGTACATCTGAAAATTATATAATTGTATTAATGAATGTTACCCCAATAAACTTAATTTTAAAAAGAAAAAAGAAAAAAAAAGAATGCAAATAAAAAAATAAAAAATGAATAACTATGCCTACTGCAACTTGGTAATGAATGCAAAACATAAAAAGGGATAATTTGTGAAAAAAATTATAAAATGATAATAGGAAAAAGACTGAACAAGTTAAGGTGAAAGAAGGGAAAATCAGGAGAAAAAGGATAATTGTATGCATGAAACATTTTACACAAACCTAATGGTAACCAAAAAAAAATTTATAGCTAAGACACAAAATAGTACAAAAGAGGAAATGGCAAAAAGAATATTGAAAATCAACAAACTAAAATAACAGATAGAATAGCAAGGAAGAGAAACAAGGAAGATACAGAGTAACCAGAAAACAAAAGATAAATGTCTATAGTAAGTTCTTTACACTAATAATCACCCTCAATATAAATGGACTGAACTCACTAATAAAAAGGCACAGAATAAAGGATGGTTTAAAAAATCAAAACCCACTATATGTCGCCTGTAGGAGACTCATCTCAGCTCCAAAGACAAGCATAGGCTCAAAGTGAAGGGGTGAAAGATACTCCAAGCAAATGGTGTCCGGAGAAAAGTATAAAAGTACTTATATGACAGAAAATAGATTTCAGGATAGAAAAGGTAACAAGAGACAATGATGAACACTTTATGACAAAGAGTTAAATTTAACAAGAAGACATAACACATCGATATGTATGCACCAAACCTAGGACCACAATAATATACAAAGTAGTCACTAACAGAGCTAAAAGGAGATTCTGACGAAAATACAATTAGAAGAGAACCTGAATACCCCATTGACAGCTATAGATAGATCAACCAGATAGAATACTAATATGGATATATTGATTTTAAATGACACATTAGACCAAATGGTCATAATCAATACTTACAGAAGTTTCTGTCTCAAAATTATGCTGGGACACAAAACTAGTCTCAGTAAATATAACAAATTTTAACAATACTAAGCATTTTTTTCTGCACACAGTGTTATGAAACGGAAAATTAACTACAAGACTAAA
>CM053515.1:37377036-37399755 GCA_028627145.1 Eidolon dupreanum
TTTTTTTAAGTTAGAAAATAAAATAAGCATCTATAGTAAAATGAAGAACCCCTTAATATTTACACAACTTAAAATAATTGTATCAGAACTAAGAACACATATTTATATCAATAACGATTTATGGATTACATTTACTCAAAAAAATCAATATGCAAAAAATGAAAACCTCTCCATATTCTGTGTCGAACAGATACACCTAAATAAGAATGATTCAGACAGATGAAAATAAAAGACTGGGAAAGTATCTTGAAATCATGTAGTCAGTACCTTATCTATATCAGAATGTATGCTTGTGTATCTGATGGATATCTATATCTATACCTATATCTATATCTATATCTATCTATCATCTATCTATCTATCTATCTATCTATCTATCTATCTATCTATCTATATCTTTCTGTCTGTATCTGTCTATTCATGTATGCATGTGTGTATGTATGATATGTGTATCTATCGTTTATCTCTATCTATCTGTCTATCTGTCTGTCTATCTATCTATCTATCTATCTATCTATCCATTTGCCTATCATCAATTCATCAATCCATCTATTACTGCCAAATTCTACATAATAGTAAGATATGGAGCCATGCAAAACCCACTGCTGATTGCTTTTGAAACTAACACAGACATTCCTTGGTTAACTATTATCTGTTTCCTTGCTCTAATTGTACAGATGGGGTCAACTAATTCAGTGCACACAATTGAGAAATCTAAATATGATCTGTAAAAGAGCCAGTTGCAATCTTATGAACTACATAAACCTCACCAAAAGCTATGGCAGGGTTGTAGGGGACAACACAGACCATGGAAAGTGAATACCTTATCTTCCTAGATAAGATGAGCCCTCTGGAGGTGGGGCGCCCTCTGCTCAAGGCTGGGTGTCTTAATGCAAGATGACCTGCCCCCTTGAAGAGATGTACTTTATCTGAGTTACAGAATTCACAGCATAAGACTGAGTATGCCCAAGTACAGTCAAGTTCACAGGGCAGCCAAGATGAGCACAGTCTCAGCCAGGATGAGCACAGTCTCAGCCACATTGCTCCTGAAAATACGGCTGCAGGGCCAAACAGAGCTCATCTCCAATACACCGTAGTGTCACCCTGGCTGGCCTTCAGCAGTGTCACCATGAAGCTTGCTGAGGTCTCACTTCTAGTAGTTTATACCTTTTACATCATCCTCATATGCAAAAGAACGAAGCAACAAAATTATTTTTTTTCTATAATGATCTATATAAATGTGAGTTTTGCAATGAGGAAAATAAGTAGTAATGTACAAAAATGTCTAAATATATTTATTACATCACTACATTCTTGATCATATATTGTATGAATTTTCAATTTATTATTACTTTCTCTTGTTCCACGATTGAGAAGTGGATATATTTTATATGTCTTTATGACATAATTTAAGATTAGTTATAAAGGTGTATTTTCTAAGGCATATTCACTAGTGATTGGAGTTCAAGTCCTTTAAAGACATTTTTCGAATGTCACTCATAGTGAGACCAGTGTACAATATATGTGACACTTGAGTCAGTAATTATATTAATTAATTTTGTTTGTAATACACAATTTATATCACACTACGATTGTAAAGAAATTATGTCTCATTCTTTAGACTAGCCCCCAAATTTTATTCTTTCTATCTACTCTACAAAAATGTTACTAGCCTAAGAAATATGATTCTGGAAATTCTTCACGCCATCTTAGCTGGAGACGAAATTGCAGGTTTCCTGGAATATAAACTCTCTGAAGGCAGAATTGTGTCAGTTTTGTATCCTCAGTTCCTAATCAGCTCCAGTTGTTGGTTCTCAAAAAATAAATGTTGAGTTTTTTTCCCTGCCACTGTCTGTCCCTGACCAGGAGCTCTTGTTTACCATTATTAAAGGAAAAGACACTGAGCCTGCATCATCATCCACTTTTTCTGAAAGAAATAAAACTCTTTAAAACAATATCAATCACTGCCAAAAAGGCAAGAATATCAGCTTCATAAGCATTTAAGAAACATATAACTACAATAGATTTTTTCCATTTTTATTTTCTATTTTTTAAATATTTTTTTTTATTTTTAAATTTGAGTTGACATACAGTATTTTATTAGTTTCATATGCATGACATGGTGTTAGACATTTATACAACTTAAAAAGTGATCACCTTGATAAATCTAGTACCCATCTGATACCATGCACATTTATTACAATATTATTGACTATATTCTTTATGCTATACTTTAAATCCCCATGCATTGCAGCATTATTTGCAATAGCCAAGATATGGAGGCAACATGGGTATCTATCAACGGATGAATGGGTAAAGGAGATGTGGTATATATATATATATATATACAATGGTATATTACTCAGCCATAAAAAATAAAATAAAATCTTGCCATTTGCAGCAACATGAATAGACTTAGAGGGTATTGTGTTGAGTGGAGTAAGTTAGACAGAGAAAGAAAAATGCTATATAATTTTACTACGCATGGAATCTAAAGAACATAATAAATGAACAAACAAAACTGAGACAAACTCATAGATACAGAGACCATTTTGATAGTTGCCAGATGGGAGAGGATTTGGAGGATGAAAAAGGGGAGGGATTACAAAGTATAAATTGGTAGTTACAGTCAATTTTAATGAAACTGGAGCATAAAATATTATTTTTTCCAAATTTGCATAACATTAATATATTTTTGATGTTACCATTCAAGTTCATATTGTTTCTCTTGAATTTTTAAAGCTTGCGATCCTCCCACTAGCATTTTAATGATTTTCCTATAGCTATATATTGTGTACTTATTATTAATTTATCAGATATTTTACATATTTTTGTTCATTATGAAATTGAGTATTTTAAAAATAAATTTAGTTTTGTTTATACATGGAAATATCTATTAGGACTATTCATTTGTACTTAAACTATTGAGTTTATACATTTTTGTTATCTTTTTCCGCTATTTATCTTGTGCTTTCCAGTAAAAACAATTTCTCACACAAAAGATTATGATGTTCTCTTCTTTCTAATGTTCATACCACCTATAACTTTCTTATGTCTAGTTGTTTTGGAAGCCATGATTCGTAGAGTGTGTTGATAACTAGCATATGGAGACACCATGGTCATGGGTTCTGGGGCCAGAGGCCTGGGGTGTGAGGCTGTCACCAGATAATTGAATGGCACTGGCCTTTCTGTGAAATGTCTGTCCTGCCTCAGCGTCTTCATCTGAAATATGAGGTAACAAAATGTGTCTCACTTCGCAACACATTTTTACACTGATCTCAAAATTTTAAATTGCTTTATTTGGTGAGACCCATAATTTATTTATTACTGTTGACTTCATTAAGCCAATCTGTTTCTGAGTTTGGGTTCAATATATGGAAATGGCTGCTTTAAGTGTGAAGTAAAGTAAACATGTGTTTATCTGTTTTGAGGTGGTACATTGACTAGTGGTTGCCTAGTGACTAAGTAAAGCAATGAATCAATGACTCATTTCATCATAGTATTTTCTGATTTTACTTAAATCTGAGTTTTGAACTCTATCAAATGTTGTTTTATAAAATGAAAAAAAAAATATGAATCTTTTGCATCGTTTCTTTTCAGTGTTGGTTTTTCCTTGACTTAATCCACTATGCATTAGTACCTCTCCTGCTCATCACTGTCATCTACTCCACATTCTGGTTTGTTTCAGCAGGTGTGACTTAACTTGACCTGGAGGAGGTATGCCTCTAACATAGAGCACCATCCCTTGGGCTTCTCTATGAAAGCCAATCCACTGCCTTCCAGAACCCAATCCCTGCGGGCTCTCAACAAAGATTCTCTAATTTTTTTTTAAAGTTAATCAACTGCTTACTGTGCTTCTAGAACACAGTTACTCTGGGGAGCCCCCTCACTTTATTTATTTATTTATTTATTTATTTATTTATTTATTTATTTGCTTACTTACTTACTTACTTAATTATTTTTAGCTTAAGTGTAGTTGGTAGACAGTATTATAGTAGTTTCAGGGCAGTGATCTGACCTTTCCATACATTACAATGTGTTCACCACCCTAAGTCTAGTGATCATCTGTCATCAAGCAAACTATCACCATATTAGAAGATTCTCTTCTTGATATACTATACACCAGACTTTTTCTATCGCTGGATTCCCCCTAATTCAGGACATATTTTCTTATGAAAAGCAGAAGCAAGCCAAATTATTGCTTTTTTCATTATTATTTAATACTTATCAAGGAACTTGATGTCTCTTTGCAAAGTATTATTGCCCTGTACGTCTCAGATTTTTACCCGCTAAATAAGCTGAATTTATCTGCATAAAGTTTAGGTAACTACATTTTAGCTTATGAATATTTTTGTGGAAAAAAAAAAAAAACCATGAAAACACAAGTGAGTGTAGTGATTTGACTACTCTATTAGTATTTAAGTTTTGTATATATTTTATGAAAGCAACAAGCGAACATAATAACTTAGCTCACACAGTCTGCTTAGATTTTTATCATTTTAATGCAGTTTGGGACAGAAAAAGAAAGAAGCTCACGATACAAGGCCCCAGACTGGTTCCCTGCACTGATTTTGTTCTGTATCACAGAGGGAAAGAGGGGAACTCTGTAGGGGTCAAACATTCAGACAGGTGTGAATGGATGGGTGTAAGGAGATGAGACTGGACACATACATGGGCAATGGAAGAAGCATATACAGAATGAACTCCAACCCACCATCTGTGACAAGCACTCCAGGAAGCTAAACAACCTCTCTAGTAATTTTTCTCACTCAGGCCTTGATTAAAACTTGTCAGTGTTCCTAATTTTTGTCCCTGCTTCCAACTTAAGGCCAGATAAAGCCAAATGTATACCCCAAATCAATCATATAGGCTGTCCCCTTTCTAGTTAGCCTGCTCAACTTTCACATGACAGGAACCTTCACTGAGGGTGTACCTAAAACTTTCCTACCTTTTCACTGTAGAGATTCCCCACCCTCTGCTTGCCTTGCCTTCTCTGACTAGGATGACATCCCTGCTATATCAAGCCCTCGATAAGCAATCTTTAATTGTTCTTCTTGTCTACGGCCATGCTACCCTGAACAAGCCTGATCCTGTCTGATCTTGGAAGCTAAGCAGGGTTGGGCCTGGTAAGTACTTGAATGGGAGACTACCTAGGAAGACCAGGTGCTGTAGGTGTAAAAAATAATAATAATAAGGGATTATAAACTGACAAAGTCCTTGCAAACTCTGAGGTCAACCAAGGGTTGCCTCGTTTAAAATAAAATTAAAATAATAATAATAATAATAATAATAATAATAATAATAAATTTGTTCTTCTTTGGGTGACCTTTATTTCCATAATTGTCCCAGAAGTATCGCTGAGATTTGTTTGACATCCTTGGTGAAGTTAGGCCAAGACTTTTCATACCTGACACTTTTTTCTGTCTTTTGTATTGCTCTTTTGTATCATGCTATCCAAAAGTGTTGTTTGTCATAAAAAAGAGAATCACAGAATAGAAAACAGGCAGGCCTTATGAGTCCATTTTTGGAGATACCTTCACAGATTGTATGTGGTTCTCACTGCACTGACACCATTTGGACAAACTCTGCTGTGGGTCACCAATAAAACTAAATGAGAGTCTCCTTGCATTTAAAACTTTCGTACTGAAAACTTGCCTTTGAACCATAGCATTCTATTTGATTTTCTGCTTTCTAGGACGCAGCTTTTCAAGTCTGTATTTGTAAGCATAAAACCATCAGTTTGGGAGCCTAAGTCACAAGGTACACAGGCATTATGTTCTCGCAAATTGTTACCAGTTGTCATAGGGTTGTCTAGTACCAAACCTCTTCTCTTCCAGGAACAAACAAAAGAACAAAGAAAAACTCCTGTTCCTTGTGTGTACCCTCAGTAGCAATTCATTTGCTGTGCTTATCTATAACTCGCATGACTTCACTAGGATGATGTGAATCCTCAGGGTCCATTTTATGAAACATTTGACTTTAACAAAATTGTTTAAAATAGATTTAAAAATTGAGAAGCACCTTAGGAAAAAAGGAAATAAGATTTCTTGGGACCAATGGGTAGTGTTTTTATTGCTATTCAGAGGTTTCCAAATAAAACTCTGAATCAAAATTGTTTTCTTAAGAGATTTTTTGACCAAAGCTAATTGGACAATCCATAAAATTAAACGACGGCATATTAGATTCATTTTTCTAAAATTTTCTACTAAGTTGCCTTCTCTTCTGGTCCTCCAGTAGCATCCTTATATTTATGATCTTCTCCCTTATGATCTTTTTCTCCTAAACCTCCCTCTTCCATTTGCCCAGGCCTGATACATTTCCAAACAACTCTTCTAAATCTATAAATACCAGTTGACTCTAAAATTAACACCCCTCAATAAGGCAAGTATGTAAACAATATAGAATATAAACTTTCAGCCAAAGCTGAAGTGAGAACTAAGATTTTTCCTAAAACGAAATAAGATCAAACATATTCAAAGAAGAGTTTGGAATTCATTAGGGTACATGTGACCAGGTTTTCCTAACCTAAACAAATTTGTACACATTTTGGTGATAAATTTAGATGTTAAGCCCTAGGTGAGAAAACCTGGTCAGGGTGATGCAGAGATGAACCCACTCAATCCCTCTTTCACAATAAATGTGAGGATCAAAAAGGAGCCGGAAAAGTAGGTCAATGCATCCTGGAAACCAGACCTGAAACAGTTCCCATACAATTCAATGTGACCAAGACTCAAGTGTGTGAGCAAATCAGAAAAAAAGATAAAACTACAGATTTTCAGGATCGACTAGAGAATGACTTCCAACAACACCTGGGAGTTCGAGAGGATAATGATATACAAAAAGAAAAAAGAAAACCTTTAATCTCTTTTAGTTAATGAAATTAAACCCAACATCGGAGACTTGGAAGAACATTCTGAAAAAGATTTTGAATAAAAATCAGACAAAACAGAAAGTGTGCCCTGTAAATCAAACATCTAGGTGGACCATTTTCCACACAATCACCTATGACAAGAACATGTGCAGCTACTGTAAACATAAGAGACATAGAAACAAAAAAAAAGAGATAGTTTCAGCTCATGAAAGAAAGACAAAATCCTTCAATTCATGTCAACAAGTGTGGTTCAAAGTAGGAAAAAGTGTCCAACATCTGACATCTCCTTAACACTCAAGGTGAATTCAATACAAATGTGACTTGTCCACTCCACCAATTCCTGGCAGGAATGGGTCTTGCTCTTCTACATTACACCTGCCAACTTTGCTCAAACACTTCCTCAGAGTAAATGTAACATATAGTTTGTAGATATTTCAAATAACTCACAGATGTTGACTATCTCCCAGTCCTTACCTGTAACCCTTGAGCCTTGGACTGAAAAAATTATTTCTGCTTTGTGATACAAACCCTTCGAATTTAAAGGTAGAGATTGAAATTGCAGATCAATTATAATGCCGATGTGCACCGCGGGAATATTATTTGAGGTTCTAGAGGACTCATTTATTTATAATCAAGTTGTATATGCTCAAGATATACCTTTTGTATTATATTTGATTTATAGTCCAGATAAAGCTTTGATATAGTATCTGACAGTCTATGAGCTATAATTTCTATTTTTTAATTAATTAATTTATTTTTATGGTGACATTTGTTAGCAAAATCCAGTAAGTTTCATCTGAACAATTTAACAGCAAGATATATAGATATAGATAGATATAGATATAGATATAGATATAGATATAGATATAGATATAGATATAGATATAGATATAGATATTTTACATTGTGTGTTCACCTCCCATAGTTAGATTTCTTTCTGTCACCACATATTTGACCCCTTTTATCTCATTTTCCTCCCGCCTCGTCCCTACCCTTTGGTAACCACTAGTCTATTGTCCATGTCCATAAGTCTCTATTTGTTTGTCTCGTTCGTTTGTTGCTTTTGCGTTTATATCCCACATATAAGTGATATCATGTGATTTTCAACTTTTTCTGTCTGGCTTATTTCACTTAGCATGATTATCTCAAGGTCCCTCCATGTTGTCGCAAATGGCAGTATTTCATCTGTTCTTATGGCTAAGTAATATTTCATTGTATATATGTGCCACAGCTTCTTTAGCCAATAATAATCATAGGAAATTTGGTTGCTTCCATGTCCTGACCACTGTGAATAATGCTGCTATGAACATCGGTGTGCAAATGTCTTTTCAGATATGAGTTTCAAGTCTTTGGGGTAAATACCCAGTAGAGGGATTGCTGGATCATATGGTAGATCACTTCTTAGTTTTTTGAGGAACCTCCATACTGTTTTTCATAGTGGCTATACCAATTTGCAGTCCTACCAGCAGTGCATGAGGGTTCTTTTTTCTCCACATCCTCTCCAACATTTGTTATTACTTACTTGTCCTGTTGATTATAGCTATTCTAACAGGTGTGAGATGGTATTGCATTGTTGTTTTGATTTGCATTTTGCTAATAACTAGTGATGATGAGCATCTATTCATATGTTTGTTAGTCATTTGTGTGTCTTCTTGGGGGAAGTGTCTGTTCAAGTCCTCTGACCGTTTTTTGATTGGATCATTTGTTTCTTTGTTGAGTTATATGAGGTCTTTGTATATTTTGGATATTAGGCCCTATTCAGAAGTGTCGCTTGCAAATATATTGTCCTAGTCAGATGTTGCCTCTTTACCTTGTTGACAAATTTTTTTTTTTTTTTTTTTTTTTTTTTTTTTTTTTTGCTGTGCAGAAGCATTATAGTTTGATGTTGTCCCACTTATTTATTTTTCTTTAACTTCCTTGCCTTTAAGGTCAAATTTATAAAATGCTCTTTAAGTCTAAATTCTTTGAGTTTAGTTCCTATGTTTTCTTTGTGTATTTTATTGTTTCAGGTCTTATATTCAGGTTCTTAATCCATTTTGAGTTAATTTTGAAGTGTGGTGATAGACAACAGTCTAGTTTCATTCTTTTGCAGGTGGCTTTTCAGTTTATCTAGCACCGTTATTGAAGAGGCTTTCCTTTCCCCACTGTATGTTTTTGGATTTTTGTTGAAAATTATTCGTCCACATAAACATGGGTTTACCTCCGAACTCTCGATTCTGTTCCACGGGTCTGTGTGTCTGTTTTTTCTGCCAATACCATGCTGTTTTTTTTTTTTTAATTTATGTATTTTAATTAGTTTCAAGTATACAGTTCATTGGTTAGACATCTATACGGTTCATAAAACGATCCCTTAACCCTCCACCTAGCCAACGTATTAATGCTAACTGCATTCCCAATGCCATGCTCTTCATCCCTGTGATCAACTATCAGCTACTAATTTATACTTTTTAACATTTCACCTGATTCTCCCAGCCCTCCAAAACCACCTCCCCTCTGTCTATCACCAAATTGTCCACTATATATCTGAGTCTGTTTTTGATTAGTTGGTTCTTTTTATTCCTTAGATTCTGCATATAAATGATATCATATAGTGTTTATCATTCTCTGTCTGCCTTAAATACCTTCTAGGTCCATCAAAGCAATACCTTTTCCCATTCACTTCCTTTTAGTCTGTGTGTGTCTGTTAATCTGAAGTGAGTCTTTTATATTTTTTCTTCTTAAATAAGTCCCTCCAACATTTCCTGTAATACTGGCTTGGTGGTGAAAAATTCCTTTAGCTTATTTTTGTCTGGGAAGCTCTAAAGAGCTTCTGTCCTTCAACTCTAAATGATAGCTTTGCTAGATAAATTATTCTTGGTTGTAGATGCTGGGTCTTCATTCTGTCAAATATTTTTTGCCAAGCCTTCTGCCCTGCATACTTTCTTTTGAGAAATCAGCTGCCAGTCTTATGGGTGTTCCCTTACAAGTAACTATCTGTATTTCTCTTGCTGCTTTTAATATTCTTTCTTCGTATTTAACCTTTGCCATTTTAATTATGATGTGTCTTGGTGGGGGCCTCTTTGGATCCCTGATTTTTGAAATTCTCTGAGCTTCCTGGGGTTTATGCCCATTTCCTTCATCAAGTTAGGAAAGTTTTCCATCATTATTTCTTTAAACAGCTGTTCAACATCTTGATTTTCTTCAGTTATACCAATCAGATGGATATTTAGACCCTCAATAGTGTCATATATGCTCCTTAAATTATTTTTATAGTCTTGGCATCTCATCTCTTGCCATTCTGATTGTGTTTACTTTGGCTTTTCCATCCTCTAGATAGGGCATTTGATTCTTTTCTTTATTCACTTTG
This sequence comes from Eidolon dupreanum, assembly GCA_028627145.1. Classification (NCBI taxonomy): domain Eukaryota; kingdom Metazoa; phylum Chordata; class Mammalia; order Chiroptera; family Pteropodidae; genus Eidolon; species Eidolon dupreanum. Next base: position 37,387,254 of record CM053515.1, read on the forward strand.
TTTATTCCTTTGTTTATTCCATTTAATATACTTCTCATCTTGGATTATGTGTTCTTCATATCAGACTGGTTCCCTTTTATAATTTCCATTTCCATTTTTATGTTTTTCATCTCTTGCTGAATTTATCTACACGTCCCAAAAGTTGATTGAACATCCAGTATTTGAACTCTACATCTGTTAGATTACTTGACTCCACTATATCTGGATCTCTGTTTTGTTCTTTCATATGTTTTCTGATTCGTTGTCTTCCCATTTTGGCTGCCTTTCCATATCTGTTTCTATGTACTAAGCAGAGCTCTTAAGTCTCCCGGTCTTATTAGTGTGGATTTGTGAAGTAGGTGTCCAGTGGCACAGTCCTGAGAGGGGTTCAGCTGCAGGCCAAGCTTATCCCAAGCCTCTACCCCTCCAGGGTCATCTGTTAAGATTCAGCAAGCAATCCACAGATGTTGTGCTTATAGTTGCCTCAAAAGTTCACACCAGGAACCGAGAACGGCTGTCTCCAGTGTGAGTCTATGCGCTGCTCAGCAAGGAGCACCTAACATGCTGAGGATATATCCAGGTGTGGCTTGGGTGGGGCCATAAGTTGGGGTAGGCGGGGTTTCAGTGAATCCTCTGGGCAGAGCGATCTCTGTTATCCAGTTTGATGACATCACGACTATGGTGGCGCTGTGTCTGGTACACTGGAAAGGGGTGAGCTCAACAGGGAACAATGGATACCACCAGCACTTCTGTACAGAGCAAATCTCCCCTTGGCCTTCACTCCGACCATGTCTCCTTGTAAGTCCCTGGTGCCCCCTGCATGCAACTGAATTGGCACTGGTGCTCAGAGCAAGCAAGTCCATCACCACGAAAATCTGCTCACAGATGCAGCCCCTTTAAGAGGTTTCTGCTGCTGCCCCTGTTGCAGCCTCCATCTCTGCCACTCAAGACTGGGCAGCCCCGTGTCATTGCCTCATCCTGCCTTCTGTCGCTGCAGGGTGATTTCTTGTATTTCTCCCTAGTTGTATGGCTTACTCATTTAGATTCCAAGTAATTTTTTCTTGCTGCTGCTCTTTGTTTCCATCACAACTTTTATTTTGTCGCCAGAGGGATGAACAGAGCCTCTATCATCTGTGCCATTTTTTTCTCCCTCCTGCACCATGCCGATTTGATTATTGTCATTTCGTAGTATAATTTGTAGTCAGGCAGAGTGATGCTTCCAGGCCTTTTTTTTCTTTTTTTTTCCCTCAGGATGACTGGAGATTCAAGGTCTTTTGTGCTCCCATACAAATCTGATAATACAAATTGCATTACATCTGTATAATCTTTAGGTGATAAGGTCATTTTAACTATGTCGATTCTTCAAATCCAAGAACATAAACTATCTATTTCTTTGTATCTTCTTCGATTTATTTTAATAGAATCTTGTAGTTTTCATTATATAGGTCCTTCACATTTCCTTAAATTTATTTCTAGGTATTTTATTCTTTTTGTTGCAATTGCAAAAGAAATTATTTTTTCCACTTCTTTTTCTGACACTTCACTATTAGAGTATAGGAATGCTATGGATTTTTGAACATTGATTTTGTATCCAGAAAATTTTCTGTATTTGCTTAGTGTTTCTAGTAGTGTTCTTGTGGAATCTTTAGTGATTTCTATGTAGAGAATCATGTCATCCACTAATACTGACAGTTTGACTTCTTCATTTCCTATTTGGATGCCTTTATATCTTTCTCTTGCCTGATTGTACTCTCTAAGGCCTCCAGTTTTATATTGAATAACAGTGGTGATAGTGGACAGCCTTGCCTTGTTTCTGATCTTAGAGGGAAGGTTTTCAGATTTTCACCATTAAGTATAATGTTGACTGAGGGTTTGTCATAGATGGCCTTTGTTATATTAAGATATTTTCCTTCTATACCAATTTCGTTAAGTGTTTTGATCATAAATGGATGCTGTATCTTGTCTAAGGCTTTTTCCACTTCTTTTTTTTTTTTTTTTTTTTAGTTTGTTTATGTGGTGTATCACATTAATCAATTTGCGTATGTTGCACCATCCCTGTGCCCCTGGGATAAAGCCCACTTGATTGTGGTGTATAACTTTTTTAATATGTTGCTGTATTTGGTTCGCTAGTAACTTATTTAGGATTTTTGCATGTGTGTTCATGAGAGATATTGGTCTGTAGTTTTCTTTTCTGTGTGTTGTCTTTACCAGGTTTTGGTATCATAGTAATATTGGCTTCATAAAATGAGTCGGGTAGTATTGCCTCCTCTTTGAATTTTTGGAAGAGTTTGAGAAGAATAGGCATTAAATCTTTGAATGTTTGGTAGAATTCACTGGTGAAGCCATTTGGTCCTGGACGTTTACTTTTTGTAATGTTTTTTTTTTTTTTTACGATCATTTCAATTTCCATACTACTGATCAGTCGATTTAGATTTTCCAGTTCTTTTTTATTCAGTGTAGGAAGGTTGTATCTTTCTAAGAACTTGTCCATTTATTCTAGGTTTTATTAAATTTGGTGTCATATATTTTTTTCATAGTATTATTGCTTGATCTTTTGTATTTCTTCAGTGTCTTTCGTAATTTCCCCTCTTCCACCCTAATTTTGTTTATTTGTGTTCTTTCTCTTTTTTACTTAGTGAGTCTAGCCAAGGGTTTGTCAATTTTATTAACCTTCTCAAAGGACCAGCTCTTTGTTGCATTTAGTTTTTTCTATTGCTTTTTCGTTTTCAGTTTCATTTATTTCTGCTTTAATTTTGATGATTTCTTTTCTTCTGCCAATTTCAGGCTTCATTTGTTCTTCCTTTTCTAGTTTTTTAAGATGAAGCATTAGGTTGTTTATTTGGGCTCATTCTTATTTTCTGAGATAGGCCTTGAATGTTATAAACTCTTCTTTTATTACCACTTTTGCTGTGTCTCAAAAGTTTGGATATGTTGTGCAATCATTATCATTTGTTTCCATATATCTCTTAATCTCTCTTTTTACTTCTTCTCTGACCCAGTATCATGTTGTTTAATCTCTATGTATTTGTGATTCTTTCTGCTTTCTTTTTACAGTTGATCTCCAGCTTCAACCCATTATGATAGGAGAATATGGTTGGTATAATTTCAACTCCTCTTATATTTGTTGAGGCTATCTCTGTGTCCTAGTATGTGGTCAACTCTTGAGAATATTTCATGTGCACTAGAAAAGAATGTATAAGCAGTTTTTTGGGGATGAAAAGCTCTGTAGATATCAATGATGTACAGTTAGTCTAATATGTCATTTAAGGTTTTATTTCCTTATTAATTTTCTGTTTGGATGATCTGTCCGTATCTGACAGTGGTGTATCTAGGTCCCCTCTTACAATAGTGTTTCTCTCTATTTCTCCTTTTAGTTCTGTTAGTAATTGCTTTATATATTTTGGGGCTTCCTGATTGGGAGCATAGATATTAATAAGTGTTATGTCTTCTTGGTGCATCATTCCCTTTATCATTATTCAGTCTCCTTCTGTATCTGTCTTTAACTTTTTTTATTTTGCAGTCTATTTTGTCTGATATTAGTACCACTACTCCAGCTTTTCTCTGAATGCTATTTGCATGAAATATCATTTTCACCCTTTCACTTTGAGTCTATATTTGTCTTTGGAACTGAGGTGTGTCTCCTGGAGGCAGCATATTGTTTTTTGTTTGTTTGTTTGTTTGTTTTTATCTAATCTGCTACTCTGTGCCTTTTAATTGGTGAGTTCGATCCATTTACATTTAGGGTGATTATTGAAATATGAGGTCTTCTTATAGCCGTTTTATCTTTTGCTTTCTGTACCTTGGTGTTTCCGTTGCATCCTTGTCCTTGTGAGTCTGTTTATTTGCTTGTTTGTTTTTGTAGTTTTGTAGTTTGTAGGTTGGTTTTTGTAGTTTTTCTCTCTGGTCCTTCTTGTTTTATGTTGTTTATTTCAGCTCTGAATTTTTGGCGTGTGGTTACCATTAGGAATATGTAAAACATAGTTATATATATACAGTCATCCATTTTCTTCTGTGCGTGCCTTATCTCCATTCCCCTTTGTGAATTTAGATGTTTGAATTCTCCCCTTTTCAGTCATTGTTGTCTCAATTTGTCCCTTTGTATGCTGAATGTTTATTCCTATCTTGCTATAGCAAATCTCTTCTTATTTAGCTTATAATGCCCTGTTCTTAGTAAGGATTGCACTCCTCTGCTTTTATCTGCCTGTTATTCACTTTACTCTTAATTATTATTATTTTTTTTCATTCTGTTTTAGGTGAGCCGACTGCTTTCTGTATTTCCTGTAAGGCAGGCCTCATAGTGGAGAATTCCCTCAATTTTTGTATGTCTGGAAAGGTCTTTATTTCTCTTTCATATCTAAAGGAGAGCTTAGCTGGATACATTATTCTTGGCTGGTAGTTCCTTTCATTTAATAGTGTGAATATTTGCTTCCACTCCTTTCTTGCTTGTAAGGTTTCTGCTGAGAAGTCCAATGATAATCTTATGGATTTTCCTTTATAGGTTACCGTCTTCTTTTCTCTGACTTCCCTGAGAATTCTTTCTTTGCTATTGGTCTTTGATAATTTTAATACAATGTGTCTTGGAGAAGGCCTTTTTGGGTTGAGATAATTGGGTGTTCTATTGACTTCTTGAATTCCAAGCTTCAGCCCATTCCTTCGATTTGGGAAATTCTTGTCAACTATTTGTCTGAAAGTGCTTTCTAATCCCTGCTCCTTTTTTCCCCTTCGAGAATGCCCATTATTCTTATGTTTCTTCTTCTGGTCATATCAGCTAGTTCTTGCATTTCTCTTTCATTATTTTTCATTCTTTGGTTTTTCTCTTTTTCCTTTTGATTTATTTCTACATTTCTATCTTAAGTACCACTGATCCTTTTTTTTTTTTTCCATTTGGTTGACTCTATCTCCCAACCTTTATATTTCATTCTTCATCTCTTTCAATGTGTTCTTCATCTCCCTAATGTCTAGTTGGTTCTTTTTGAGAGTTTCAATCTCCTTGCTAAAGAACTCACTCTGCTCATCTGGTTGTTTTTTCAATTCCTGAAATTGTTGATATGAATTGTTTTGGATCTCACTGAGTTGTTTCAGAGGTACCATCCTATGTCATTCAAGTCGCATTTTTCTATGTCCGTAAGCTTATTTTCTGAAATTTTTTTTTATTTCTTTCTGAGCTGCCTTATCACCTTGATTGTTCATGGTGTTTAATGGACTTTTTCTCCACCAAGGCATTAATGGAAGTGTATTCTGCTTTTCTTTTTTCCAAAAAGAAATTTTATTATATAAAGGTCATTTTTTAGCCTGTTGCAAAAAAGGTGTTTTTCTTTTGGTTTTCACTAAGGGGTCGCTAAGTCTCTTGGATCCCTGTTTTATGTAAAGTATTAATAATTCTTTTTTTATCCTTATAGATATTCAATCATGCTTACTATCCTCAGTCTCAGTTCCTGTCAGTGTTAGCTACAGTTTCAGTAGTGTTTGCTCAGATTTCCCTGGGACTCTGTGATGTTTGGTCTCAGAGGATATAGAGGGCTAACCTCTGGGTCGGGGCATGGATGCTATGGCTCAGCCTCAGATTTTGCATCTGCGACTAATAATAATCAACTGTTGTTTCTCTGCCTTCCCTGCTTCTCTGCCACCCCCACTTCTCTGCCTTCTGCCATGAGCCCTGGGCACTGCCGCTGGCCACGTGGAACTCACAGCTTTGTCAGGCAGGGCTGTTCAGGGAACCCGCTGCACCTTCATGTCTCCCCTCCTCCTGCAGGTAGCTTTGGCTGGGAGGGGTAGGTTCTTTGTTTCTCCTGGTCTACTGCCCTATTCTTGGGGCCTGACTCCTGGAGTTCTGACCTGTGGTAGCTCTTATGTGCAGATTCCATACTCAGACGTGCTGGTGTGCAGATTTGGTGTTTTTGTTGTCGTCGTCGTTGTTGTTGTTGTTGTTGAGTTTTAGATATTCAGCTTATTGTTGTTTTAAGGGGAGAGATTTGGGAATGACTCTCATTCAGTCATGTTTCTTAGTCTAATAACATATATCAGATATTTAGAGCAGAACCAATAAATTTTTACATGGATCCAGCCAAACCATTACCTATAATTCCCCAATATCATTTGAAGTCAAAAGCAAAGAAAGGGTTAAAAAATTTAGTTAAAATATTACAACCAAAAGTCTTAAATCCCACATTGATTGACCCTTTAAATACTCCCAGCTGTTCATAAAGAAACCAAAACAATGGATGAGGAAGCTCAACAAAATAATGGATGAGGAAGCTCCAAGCACTATTCCCTGTGGAAACACTAAACTACTAACTGACTAAAATAATTTTATAGTAGCTCTTAAAATCATACACTTATGGAAGCCAAGACAATGTCCAATCACTATAAAGACATGATGAAAATGCTGGAAAATTCCACGGCGTTTCTGCTTAGTATTGCCCCTCCCACCTTAGGTAGTGTGTGGGGCTGTTGAGCAGAAGCAGTGGCCCCATCCTCAGGCCATTTCCATAAATCAGAGAAATCATAAAGGATTGAATTTGCAGCATTTTAAACTGCAAGCAGGCTGCCTGAGTGATTGGTGTCTATGACACCTAACTCAGCATTCAGAGGGTCAAAGTGTCTGGGATCTCAGGCTGGGGAAGCTACAAAAAACAATGGGCATAGCTAATGAACGCTACAAGGGGACTGAAACTTGCAGATTCCTCAGGTAAGAGATTACTGATTTATGTAACCAATGAAACAGTTAAAGCCCTGAGAAGAAGCAGGAAAATCAAGACATTTAAAAGCAGCCATGAATATAAGGAAATCGGAAAAGGAAAACACACTTAGGCATTCAGGAGGAAACGTGCTCAAAAAAGTTCTTAGAAGACCTAACAATTCATGCCAGGTTGATTTTTGAAGGTTTCCCCCTGCTCATGGTGAGTCTACAAAGGCTGTGAACAGTAGCTGTTTTATTCTAATACTCAATTTCAACACAATATCCGAGTCATATAAGCAAACAATAAAATTGACCATAAGAAGGAATAAAATAACCAGAATCATCCCTGGAGAAAGAAAGACATAGAATATGTTTTACAAAGACTTTAAAATAACTATTTTAATATACTAAACAAGCTAAAGAAAAACACAGAGAGACAAGGAAATTCACAAAAGTAATATATGAACAGAATAAGACTACCAACAAAGAGGAATTATGAAAACTACAGAACTTCTAGAGCATAAAAGCAAATAACTGCAAAACGGTATGACCACTTTAAAAGACAGTTTGGCAGTTTCTTACAAAACTAAATATATATTCATTTTCTAGTCAAGATGGTGCTGTAGGTAAATGCTATGTTTGCCTTTTCTCATGACCACATCAAAATTACGACTAAATTACAGAACAGCCATCATTGGGAGTTGCCTGAGATATGGCTGAAGGGAAATTTGCAAATAAGGACATACAGAGGGGGCCACCTAGAGACTGGTAGGAAGTGCAGAGATGTGAAGCAGGCTGGTCCCACACCCACATGTACTGGTTGAAAATCTGGAGGGTTACCTCAGCTGCAAAGGTCCCCCAAAGGAGCGAGGGGTCTCGGCCATATGTCAGGCTCCCCAGCCCAGGTTTCCAAGTCTGGGAAGAGAAGTCTCACAACTTCTGGCTGTGAAAACCATCAGAAAGTGTGGCTGAGTGAGGCAGAGGGCAGCTGAAGTCACAGGTGTTCCTTTTAAAGGACCGGCACATAAACTCATTCACTGATGAACTCACTTGCTCCGAGTCCAGCACTGGGGCAGTAGTGAGAAAGGTGCCAGGGATATGTGGGGAGGAACTGAGTTGTCTGACTTCTGGGTGAGGGGTAGAGGGGCAGCTTTCTCCCAGATAGAAGTGCTGACAGAAGGCATTGTTCCTTGGTTGAGTCTTCCCCGCTCCTGTCTTGCAGACACAGGCGAGCACTATGTCTGAGTCTCCAACAACCTGGATAATACCATTTGCCCCACCCTAATCATTCCAGGAGATCCTGTCCCACCAAACTTACAATCCTACTCAAGCCACTTTCCAGTGGCTTTTTCCTGCAAATGGATACTCCTGGTTTATACTGAAGATTTTCCTAAAACACTCAAAATTTCACAAACCCCAAAGAAGCATGTGGCATGTGGCCTCTGTTTGCCACATACCACTTGCTGAGCAGCCCCAAGCCTGGGACTAGCAACAGCCAGTCTCAACTTGTGATTTGGCTTCTCAAGGCACCTCCAAGCTCAGCATAGGTGGCAGCTATCTGTGGATTGCCTGGTGATGATTGCCAGGTAATCCCAAGGAAGGGCAAAGGCTAGGGCTAAACTTGGCCTGTGGCAGGGTCCCTCCCAAAAGGCCCCCAAGCCAGCACCAAGCATGGTTGCCACCTACGGTTGTATCCAAGAATGACACACACAAAAGGCAGACTAGGCAGACACCAGAGTCCTGCTGAACTGAATCCTGGTCTGTAGGGTCAGCCCATGTGCAAAAGCTTCTCCACTGTAGTCATGATCAGTCATCACAATGAATCAGCCCGATGGCCATTCCCTTTCAAATGCAAACAGCAACCAAGATTCAACTACAACAGGAGAGCACACACAACCCACACAAGGGACACACCTGGAGCACCCAGCTCAGGAAACCAGGGTGACTGTATCACTGGACACCATAATGCCTATTACATTAGACCACTATACTAAGAATGGGAGACATAAAACCCCCACCTAATATGTGGAAACAAACACAAGGAGGCAACCAAATAGGTAGACAAAGAAACATGTCCCAAATGGGAAAAAAAAAAAAAAAAAAAACAGAGCAAAGGTCCAAGAAAAGAACTCAACAAAATGACAAGCAATCTACCAGATGCAGGGTTCAAAACACTTGTTATAAGAACACTGAATGAGCTTAGGAAAAGTGTAGATGAACTCAGTGAGAACTTGAACAAAGAGATAGAAAACATAAAGATACAGATGGAAAACATTAAAACAAAACAGTATTAAAGAAGCAGCAATTTGAAAGATAAGGTAGCAGAAAACACCCAATTAGAATAGTAACAAGAAAAAAGAATCTAAAAACATAAGGATAGTTTAAGGGATCCCTGGGAAAATATCAAGAGTACCAGAAGGGTACCAGAAGGACAGAGCAAGAAATTGAAAACCTATTTGAATAAATAATGATGGAAAACTTCCCTATTCCTGAAAAAGAAATAGACCTACAAGCCTAGGAAGTGCAGAGAGTCCCGAATAATATGAATCCAAAGAGATAAACACCAGGACACATCATAGTACAATTTAAAGACAAAGAGAGACTCTTAAAAGCAGAAAGAGAAAAGCAGTTAGTCACCTACAAGGGCATTCCCCTAGACTGTCAGCCAATTTCTCAACAGAAACTTCGCAGCCAGAAGGGATTGGCACAAATATTCAAAGTGATGAAGAACTTATGATGTGAAGCAAGGACCTATAACCAAGGCTACTTACCCAGCAAAGCTATCATTTAGAATCAAAGGACAGATTAAAAGCTTCCGAGACAAGAGAAAGCTCAAGGAGTTCATCACTATCAAGCCAGTATTACAGGAAGTATTGGAGAGACTTCTTTAAGAAGAATAAAAATTAAAGATCAAAAATATGTATAATAAAATGGGAATAACTACATATCTATCAATAATCACTTTAAATGTAAATGAATTAAATATTCCAATCAGAAGAAAAGGTGACAGAATGGATAGGAACAGCAGACCATTAACAATACTGTCCACAAGAGACTCACCTTGGATTTAATGACACACACAGACTGAAGGCAGAGAGATGGAAAAAGATAGTTCATAAAAATGAAAATGGAAAGAAAAAAAACACTAAGTTAACAATACTTCTACTAGACAAAATAAACTTTACAACACAGGCTATATCAAGAGACACAAAAGAACTCAGTCATCCCACTTCTGGGTATTAACCATATTAACCCAATACATTGCCTCAAAGAGACATGTGAATTTATGTGTTCATTGCAGCATTATTTACAATACCCAAGATATGGAGGCATCCTAGGTGTTCATCAATGGATGAATGGAAAAGAAGAGGTGGTACATATATACAATGGTATATTACTCGGCTAAAAAAAAAAAAAAAAAGAATAAAATCTTGCCACCTGCAATAATGTGGATGGACCTAGAGAGTATTTGGACTGAGTGGAGTAAGTCAGATAGAGACAGACAAATGCCATATGATTTAACTTACATGTGAATCTAAATAACAAAATGAACAAACAAACAAACAAAACAGACACAAAGAAACAAACACAACAGAAACAACTCGTAGACATAGAGAACATTTTGATGGTTGCCAAACGAGTGGGGTTTGAGGGGGATGGGTGAAAGAGGGAAGGGATTAAGAGATACAAATTGCTAGTTACAAAAAAGTCATGGGTATGTAGAGTGTAGCTTGGGGAATACAGTCAATAATATTGTGATAACTATGTACGGTGTCAGATGGGTATTGGATGTGATCACTGTAAGTTATATAAATATCTAATCACAATTTACTCACCTGATATAAATAAAATATCGAATGACAACTATAATTTAAAAATTGAAAAATTATTTAAAAAGGAACGAAACATATACTTACCATATGATTCAGAAATCATGCTTTATGGTTTTATAACAGGTGTTGAAAACTTATGTCCACACAAAAACCTGCACATGTGTGGTTATAACACTTTTTTTAATAGCTGGCAAAACTTGGAAACAAAAAGTATATACTTCAATAGCTGAATGAATAAGTAAATAAATTGTCTACGCCCACACAATGAAGTAGTATTTATTGCTGAAATGATGTATCAATAAATGAGAAGACATTCGGGAATATTAAGTGCATATTGCTACATTAAATAAGCCAATCTGAATTGGTTACATGCTGTAGATTCCAACAATATTAGATTCTTGAAAAAGAATCACAATAGAGATTATAAAATAATAACTGGTTGTCAGGAGTTGGGGCTAGAGGAGACAGATGTGGAGAAAGACAGATTATTTTTAAGGTAGTAAATGGATACTGTATGATACTATAATAATGGATATATGTGATCATAAATTTGTCCAATCCCATAGAATGTACAACATCGAGAATAGACCCTAATGTAAACAACGGACTTTGTGTGATAATGCTATGTCAGTGTAGGTGTATCTATTGTAACAATAAGACACTCTAGTGGGGAGTGTTGATAATTGGGGACACTGTGCCTATGTATGTGTTTGGTTTATATGGGAAATCTCTGTTCTTTCTGCTTAATTTTGTTGTGAACCTAAAACTGCTCAAAAAATAGTCTATTAAAAATACAATAACTAAACTTAAAAAATTACTACAATGATGCAATATCAGGCTCAAACAGGAAAAACGGAATTAATGTACTGCATGACTGGTCATTGAGAATTATTAAATCTGGGAAGCAAACAAGCAAAGAAATAAATAAAAGAAAACTAAGTCAAAAGGACTACGGAATACCATAAAAACAGCAATACACACATTATGGGAGTCCCAGAGGAAAAAAAGAGAGAAAGACATATTTTAAAAAATAATGTTAGAAATTTCTCTAATTTGGGGATATCTGTAGATATTAAAATCTGCCGAACACAACAAACGCCCAGGAGGAGAACACCAAAGATATCCATAATGAGACACTTTATAATCAAACTGTCAAAAGACAATAAAAAAAAGAGAATCATGAAACCAGCAAGAGACAATCAACTCCTCATGTACAAGGTGTATCCTATAGGATTATCAGCTAATTTCCGAGCAGAAACCTTGCAGGTCAGAAGGCAATAGAGTGAGATATACAAAGTGCTGAACAAACAAAACCTGTCAACCAAAAACACTATATTTTGCCAGAACTGTCCTTCAAGAGAAAAAGAAATTAAAACATCCACCAAAAAATAAAAATAAAAATAAAAATCAGAGGGAGTTTATGAACTAACACTAGACCTAGAAAAATTGTTAAAAAGGGTCCTTCAAGTCAAATGGAAAGAAGATTACACAGTACCTTAAAGTCATAAAGACCCTCAGTTAAGTTAAATACATAAACAAACATTAAAACTGTTATTAAAAATGTATTTCAAAGTTTACTTTTTATTCTTTTACTTGATTTCAACACAAAATCATACCAAATTATTATAAATATGTGTTCGTGGGTAGATAATACATAAAGATGTTATTGGTGACATCAATTAAACAGATGGGGCAGAACAGTAAAAGAGAAGAGCATTTTATAGGACTTAAGTTGCTATCAGATTAAAATAGATTGTTTTAACTATAGAATGTTATGTGTAAATACCAAGGTAACCACAAAGAAAATAGCTATAAAATATGCACAAAAGAATATGAGCAGAGATTTAAAAAGAATCAACACAAAATCAACGAAACACAAATGGAGGTGTTAATGGGGAAAAAATGAGAAACAAAATGAAATGAAATGAAAGAGAAGGTGGGAAAGACATTCTATGCAATTAATAACTGAGTGAAAGTTGGGAGGTTTCTAATTTCACATGTAAGGAGCTTG
>CM053515.1:37407110-37438090 GCA_028627145.1 Eidolon dupreanum
GGTGCTCTGCGGTGTAGGACTGCGGTGTTTGACTTGCAGTGCTTTCAAATTATGATGGGCTAGTCTGGACATAACCTCGTTGAAAGCTGAGAAGCATCTGCACATCCGGGAAGACTCGACAATTTCTCAGCCTTTTCAGCTTTTACATGTTTTAAGATGGTGGGTGGTTCTCAAGCTCCTTACATGTGAAATTAGAAACTGCCCAACTTTCACTCAGTTATTAATTGCATAGAATGTCTTTCCCACCTTCTCTTTCATTTCATTTCATTTTGTTTCTCATTTTTTTCCCCCATTAACACCTCCATTTGTGTTTCGTTGATTTTGTGTTGATTCTTTTTAAATCTCTGCTCATATTCTTTTGTGCATGTTTTATAGCTATTTTCTTTGTGGTTACCTTGGTATTTACACATAACATTCTATAGTTATAACAATCTATTTTAATCTGATAGCAGCTTAAGTCATATAAAATGCTCTTCTCTTTTACTGTTCTGCCCCATCTGTTTAATTGATGTCACCAATAACATCTTTATGTATTGTCTACCCATGAACATATATTTATAATGGTTTGGTATGCTTTGTGTTAAAATCATGTAAAAGAATAAAAAGTAAACTTTGAAATACATTTTTAATAACAGTTTTAATGTTTGTTTATGTATTTAACTTAACTGAAGGTCTTTATGACTTTAAGGTACTGTGTAATTTCCTTTCCATTCTACTTGGAGGACCCTTTTTAACAATTTTTCTAGGTCTAGTGTTAGTTCATAAACTCCCTCTGATTTTGATTTTTTTTTTCTGATTTCAATTTTTTTTTTTTGTAAATGTTTTAATTTCTCCCTCTTTTGAAGGACAGTTCTGGCCAGATATAGTGTTCTTGGTTGATAGGTTTTGTTTGTTCAGCACTTTGAATATCTCAATCTATAGCCTTCTGACCTACAAGATTTCTGCTAGGAAATTAGCTGATAATCTTATAGGGTACACCTTGTACATAAGGAGTTTATTGTCTCTTATTGGTTTCATGATTCTCTTTTTTATTGTCTTTTGACAGTTTGATTATAAAATGTCTCATTATGGATATCTTTGGTGTTCTCCTCCTGGGCGTTTGTTGTGTTCGGCAGATTTTAATATCTACAGATATCCTCAAATTGAAGAATTTCTAACATTATTTTTTTAAAATATGTCTTTCTCTCTTTTTCCTCTGGGACTCCCATAATGTGTGTATTGCTGTTTTTATGATATTCCATAGTCCTTTGACTTAGTTTTCTTTTATTTATTTCTTTGCTTGTTTGCTTCCCAGATTTAATAATTCTCAATGACCGGTCATGCAGTACATTAATTCTGTTTTTCCTGTTTGAGCCTGATATTGCATCATTGTAGTAATTTTTTAAGTTTAGTTATTGTATTTTTAATAGACTATTTTTTGAGCAGTTTTAGGTTCACAACAAAATTAAGCAGAAAGAACAGAGATTTCCCATATAAACCAAACACATACATAGGCACAGTCTCCCCCATTAACAACATTTCCCACTAGAGTGTCTTATTGTTACAATAGATACACCTACACTGACATATCATTATCACACAAAGTCCATTGTTTACATTAGGGTCTATTCTCGATGTTGTAAATTCTATGGAATTGGACAAATTTATAATCACATATACCTATTATTATAGTATCATACAGTATCCATTTAACTACCTTAAAAATAGCACCAACCCCTGGCAACCAGTTATTATTTTATAATCTCCATTGTGATTCTTTTTTAAGAATCTAATATTGTTGGAATCTACAGCATGTAACCAATTCAGATTGGCTTATTTAATGTAGCAATATGCATTTAATATTCCTGAATGTCTTCTCATGACTTGATAGATAATTTCAGTAAAAAAAACTACTTCATTGTGTGGTGTAGCACAATTTATTTATTTATTCATTCAGCTATTGAAGTATATCTTTGCTTCTAAGTTTTCCAGCTATTAAAAAAAGTGTTATAACCATACATGTGCAAGTTTTTGTGTGGACATAAGTTTTTAACATCTTTCTACAAAATCAAAAAGCATGATTTCTGGATCATAAGGTAAGTATGTGTTCAGTTTATTTTTAAAATATTTTTTTCAATTTTTAAATTATTTTAGTATACAATATTATATTTATGTCAGGTGTGTAAATTGTGATTAGATATTTATATAACTTATAGTGATCATATAGATAAATCTAGTACCCATCTGACACTGTACATAGTTATTACAACATTATTGACTATATTCCCCATGCTATAATCCACATACCCATGACTTTTTTGTAACTAGCAATTTGTATCTCTTAATCCCCTCCCTCTTTTACCCATCCTCTTAACACCCTTTTCATTTGATAACTATCAAAATGTTCTCTGTATCTATGAGTTTGTTTTTGTTGTATTTGTTTATTTGTGTCTGTTTTGTTTGTTCATTTTGTTCTTTAGATTTGAATGTAAGTTAAGTCATATGGCATTTGTCTGTTTCTATCTGACTAACTCCACTCAATGCAATAACCTCTAGGTCCATCCACATTGTTGCAGATAGCAAGATTTTATTTTTTTTAACTGCATAATATTCTACTGTATATATGTACTACCTCTCCTTTTTCCATTCATCCATTGATGGACACCCATGATGCCTCCATATCTTGGTTATAGTAAATAATGCTGCAATGAACACATAAATCCACATGTCCCTTTGAAGCAGTGTTTTGGATTATTATGGATAAATACCCAAAAGTCAGATCACTGAGTCTTTTTTTATCTCTTGATATAGCTTCTGTTGTAAAATTTATCTTGTCTAGTAGAAGTATTGTTAACCTAGTGAGGTTGTTTTTTCTATTTTAATTTTTATGAATTATCTTTTTCCATTTCTCTATTTTCAATCTGTGTGTGTCATTTAATCTGAAGTGAGTCTCTTGTAGACAGCATATATAATGATCTACTTTTCTTACCCATTTAGCCACCCTGTCTTTAGGTTGGAACATTGAATTCATTTACATTTAAGGTAATCATTGATAGATATGTAGTTATTGCCATTTTATTATACATATTTTTAATCTTTAATTTTTCTTCTTCTTCTTAAAGATGTCTCTCCAACTCTTCCTGTAATACTGGCTTGGTGGTGATGAACCCTTTTAGCTTTCTCTTGCTTGAGGAGCTTTTAGTCTGCTCTTCGATTCTAAATGATAGCTTTGCTGGGTAAAGTAGTCTTGGTTGTAGGTCCTTGCTTCACTTTGTAGGTCTTTCATCATTTTGAATATTTTGTGCCAATTCCTTCTGGCTGCAAAATTTCTGTGGAGAAATCGGCTGACAGTCTAGGGGAACTCCTTTGTAGGTAACTAACTACTTTTCTCTTAATGTTTTTAAGAGTCTCTCTTTGTCTTTAAACTTAACTATAATGTGTTTCTTGGTGTAGGCTCTTTGAATTCGCCTTGTTCAGGACCCTCTGTACTTCCTGGGCTTGTAGGTCTATTTCCTTCTCAGAGATAAGAAAGTTTTCCATTATTATTTATTCAAATAGATTTTCAATACCTTGCTCTCTCCTCTGGTATCCCTATGATGTGAGTGTTGGTATTCTTAATATTTTCCCAGTGGTTCATTAATCTATCCTTATGTTTTGGGATTCTTTTTCCTTGTTACTATTCTAATCAGGTATTTTCTGCTACCTTATATTTCAAATTTCTGACTCAAATCTCTGCTTCATCCAATCTGTTGATTCTCTCTAGTGTATTCTCATTTCAGTTATTGTTATTCTTAATTTCTTTTTTTTTTATGTTTTCCAACTCCATTTTTAAGTTTCCTATCTCTTTGTTCAAGTTCTCACTGGGTTCATCTACTCTTCCCCTAAGCTCATTGAGCATCCTTATATCAAATGCTCTGCATCTGGTAGATTGCTTGTCATTTTGCTGAGTTTTTTTTCCTGGAGCTTTGTTCTGTTCTTTCATTTGGGACATGTTTCTTTGTCTGCCCATTTGGTTGCCTCCTTGTGTTTGTTTCTATATATTAGGTGGGGCTTCTATGTCTCCTGTTCTTAGTATAGTGGCCTTATGTAGAAGGTGTCCTATGGGACCTAGTAATACAATCTCCCTGGTCACCTGAGCTGGGTTCTCCAGGTGTGTTCCCCATGTGGGTTATGTGTGCCCTCCTGTTGTAGTTAAGCCTTGGTTGCTGTATGCACATTAATGGAAGGGAATGATCCTCGGGCTGATTTGTCGTGATGACTGGCCATGACTACAGTGGAGAAGTTGTTGTGCAAGGGCTGACCCCACAGAGCAAGATTTACTTTAGCAGGGATCTGGTGCCTGCTGAGTCTGCCAGTTGGGTGGAAGTGATTGGGTGAAGCTCTGGTGTGGTCTGAAGCTGGCCATTGGGTGTGTTGGTTCCTGAGGCTTCTTGGGAAGAAATTTTGTGCAGGCCAAAGTCAGCTGTGCCCCACCCAGGGCCACTTGTTATGAGCTATGAAGTGATCTGTAGATAAGTGACACTTGTGTTGGGCTTTCAGGTACCTAGGAGAGATTAAGCTGTGAACTGAGGCTGGCTGCCACTGGTTCCGGGCTTGAAGCTGCTTAGCAATAGCTACGGGGAATTCTGAGGCCAGATGGTGATTGTTTGGGGTTTGTGAACCTTTGAGAGATCTTAAGAAAGTCCACAACATGAGCCGAGACAGGCCATTTGTATAGAAAAGCCACAGGAAGCCAGTTAGGGTGAGTCTGGAAGTTGGATGGGACAAGATCTCAGGGAATCACCAGGGCAGGGCAGCCAATGTTAGTCAGGTTGATGCAATTCTTTCCCCTTGTGCTCCACTAATAACAGGGCAGTGCTAGCACACTTTACTGGGACTGAAGAACCACCCAAAGGGCATCGGAGTTCACTAGCCTGGCTGCTGCACGTGGACCATCCCACCAAACTCCCGGACACCTCAGACTCACATCCCTCTGCTGCTGCTATCCCGGAAGGTATCTTCCAGACTGGTCTTTCACAACAGAAAGGGTTTTCCCCTCCCCCCAGTGAAACCTCGCCCCAGTTTCCTCTTACAAAACACTCAGGGAGCCAGAAAAACCTGGAGTTCCTGGCTACTCGACCTCTGACAGTCAGTTCCTAACCTCCAGGACCTGGAACTAAGGTCCTCCCAGCTACAGTCACCTCCTCCAACCCTTCCTCTCACCACATGGCCATTTTCTAACCCTGGCCCCCACCCAGTTCTTGACACTCCGTCTCCCACTTCCCTGACTTCTGGGACTGACAGCCACCTGAACCCCTGCCCCAGGAAACTTCGGTTCTGTAGGGCTTGTTCCATCCCCTGGGGACAGTTGCATCTGCACCACTCTGGGACAATAAACACACGCAGTCATTTTAGCCCTATTAAACACCAAGGCCAAGTCACTGTGATTCCATGCAATCCCTCTAAATGCTATAAAAAGAAGTTCTACCTACAAGGCTGATAAATCAAAAGTATACTAACCCATGTGCTGTAACTAGCGGGACCATCCAACAAATCACAAATGGTTACCCCCTAGCTTTTTACTTACCTATTGTAAGCACAGATGTGCTTACATGAAACCATGCTGTATAAAGTAAACCCAAGCTTTTGTCCATCCTGGTAGGACTCACCAAATAGTTGCTGATGACTCCTCCTCTGCAGGTCAAGACACTAAACACTCCTTAATATTGACTTAAACAGGCCTCTGAGGACCAATGCCATGTCATTGAGGGTGTACTAGAGAACAGAATTAGTAAGCCACTGTCTCCCCTTTCAATAGCTGCATCTGGCAGGTACATAAGCCAGCTACTAATGAAAGGTACCTCACCATTGACTGTTGGAACCTCAATGCTCAGACTCCTAATATTCCAGAATTAAATGAGGACATATAATGGGCCTAAAGAGAGTCCTCCTGGTTGATGACCTGGCTTACATGTTCTACTCTGTTCCCCTCATGGAGGAATCTCAAGTTCCATTTGCCTCAGCTTTGGGAAGGGCTCAGTGTCCATGTACATATCTTCCAATGGGATATTTAAACAGTCCAAAACTGCACATAACTTCTGCTACCAGGATTTAAGTGCTTCCCCATGGGAAAGGTGCTCTTTGGCCTTATCCTGAACATGATACCGACACGTCCCTCTGAGAAAGTGGTACAGGCAAATGTGACCTCTCAAGGACCATGCATGCCAACGCAACTGGACAGTCACCCCTCACAAGATCCAAAGCCCAGCCTCACCTGTCAAATTTCTAGCATTGTCTGCTCCTCTGTGGGCCAAGAAATCCCCTGAACATTCTTTATTCAGCTCTAACTGCTCACTATACTCAGACAGGCATGACACATGCTAGATATCTTCATGTTCTGGGAACAAGGTATTGCTCATCTCTTACTGATCCTTCATGCTGTAATTCAATCATAGGCAAGTCTGCCACCTTCCACTGGGTGAAACCCAGTGTTGTGATTTGGGAGAGTCTGGCTGGCCACTCAGCGAACCCGTCCTTCAGTTCCCAGCCCCACATTCAGGTCGAGTTCTTGGCCGCATTTGGCTCTGCCTCTTGTAGTCTCGGGGCCAACTGTGAGCCTGTCCAGCTTCCTCCAGGGCCCTGAATTAAGCACCTACTTCTAGTAGCAGCCTGATATTTCCCCCAAGCACAAGCTTTTGGCATCCTACTGGGATCTTTCAGAAGCCGAGACCCTAACAGGCCCCGACACAGAACTCCCCGACACATAAGTCCCTGTAACACCCTAAGTGACCGACACCTCCCAGCAGAAGCTCAGCATGGCCACTGATGCCTGTTGGTAAAATGTAAAGCGTACCTTCAGGTACAATTGAACCTGATGTCAAAGGCTTTTCCAAAACTCCAGGAGGATGTGGTTTCCCCTACGTTTAGCCCCTGGCCTGAGAGCCTTGAGGAAGTGAGAGCCTCCACTTTCTCTCACACCAGTTACTTGAGGAGATTCTTGGAACCAAATCTCTGAGATGGGCAGGAGTCAGTGTCCCTCTTCGGTGGTGGTGCCACCATTGTGAACAATGCAGCTCATCGGAGGTCCTTGGCAGCTCACTAGCTCCAAGTGCCTCACTGCCCGAGGGCCTCCCAGCTCAGCCCAGCTGACCACCTAGGTCTTACAGAGGCCATAACATGGAGCCTTTCACAGATGCACACTTTCACAGATCCCTGACCAGTAGCTAACAGCCTTGCTGTTTTGTGTGGACAGAGGCTAAGGGTAATTTTCTCACATGAGGCAAGCCTATTTTGGGTGGCCAGATGTAGACAGGATTACCAGAGTCCCCAACTTCTGTTATTGTTGCTCATGCCTCCACACACACAAGCCATTGCTGGGAATATGGCAGACCCCTCACCAAGCCCTCTACACGCTGCCTGGAGCAGACTCCTCAGGGTATCGACTCTTCCACCAGCTACCAAAATGGGCTCACACGACCTTGGGTCACCAGGGAATTCAGGCCTTGACAATCTGGGCTCAAGTGAGGGACTCTGTCTCCCCTCAGCAGCACCAAATGTTGTGAAAGACTATTGCATGTTCTGTTTCCAAACCAAACGATGGAGGCTGACCTGAGGGGGCATTCTCCCTGGGGAGACCCACTATACAGGTGCCAGCAGACTGAGTGCCCTGGCCTACTGTCCACCCCTGCAGTCATCAGCACTGACGCAGGACTCCCCCAGGTTAGCCCACCCAGAATCCCTTCTCACAACAGGTCATCTCACTAAACATGCTGCTGTCCCTTTTGTGCTGCACACATTTCTGACTCTGACCAGACAGCTACCTTACTTCTCAGGAGACTCAATATACGAGTCCTTGTCATTCCCATGGAGCCTGCCACCCCAGGGTACTGTCCTCAGGCATCACAATGGCCTTTACAAAGAGGCACCACTTAAATTACCAGCAGCAAAGTGGTCCCAAAATTAATCAAACTTACCCCAGGCCCTGGTCTTCTTTAATTCTTGTCCCTTAACCTTTATAACCCACATACCAATTATTCTACATCTCAAAATCTCACTTTTGGTCATTTCTGTCAATGCTCATACTCTTATTCTCTGAGACAATGTCTTTTTTTATTTTGCCCTCTGATTCCACTTTCCCCATACAACCTGTAGGCCAAGGAGACCTAGGAAAATGAGTTCACCCATGGAAAATTTGGAACACAGCTACTCCTAATTTGGTGTCTTCCAGGAATCAGGAAAGTCCCATTTTCCCATGGTGGGTAACCTTTGTACAATCCCCAGACCAGGGCTGTCTTGCATCTACCGGTGATGTGACAATGACAGGCCCAGAGGGAGCTGAGCTGATAACATCTGTTTCTTGTGATCAGGCTTTGAGGCTTCATCTCAGATCCACAGACTCACTCCAAAGACTCGGCTGGATGAGTGTCTGCCATCGGGCTCTGCTAACTGTGAGTACTCTGGATGTGGGTGGGCAGTAGGATGAGATAGGATTTCCTCAGTAAAGTGTTATGGGAACTGAAATAATTTACTTCTCATAACTCAGTGAACCACAGCTAAATACAATAGATGTTTCCAGATGAGAAAACCAACTTCATAGATCTTATAAGATCATGTTTGTATGTTTTTGAAAGTATATATATTTTTATGATATCATATTTGAAGTGGACTTCAAATATGATATCATAAAAGAGGGCAAAATAAAAGTTAGACTTTTTTACTATTTTATTGCTTTTTTGCATTTTATCTTGTGTTGGCAGGAAATTACTGTTTAAAAACTATTGCTTGCTGTAAATTACTGCTTGGCCATCGCCATGGGACTGTAGGTTATTAACAATGAGAACATAACATTCTAATAATGAGCTTTCTGCTACTGTACCCCCACTTGCACACCCTACCTATAGGTTGACAGGTAGTGAATAGAAGAAAGATAGACCTTTGTGTTCAGACAGAATGAAGAATGGGGTTTAGGGCTTAAAAACCCTATACCTCTACATTTTGAGGCTGCTTAATTTGGAGTCTGCGTACCCCTGGCAGATTCAGCTGGCTGAATAAAGAGTGTGTTTCCTATAACTCACTGAGTTCTGGTGGTCTGTGTGTCTTTTGGGGGCTGGCGGCTACTATAATCTTACAGTATGTACTTAGATGAAATTTTATCTTTTAAAATACAAATTATTTAAACTACTGCAAAATCACTCAGTCACACTCTTCTGTTCATTTTTGATATGTTAGAATATTTATAATATTTTAGGACTGTTTAAAATTATATCCTAAAAACATGAAATGTATATAATATTTTACATTAATTAGATTTTATCATGTTGTAGCTGCCAGGTCCTGATAGACACACGGACCACCAGAAATCAGTGAGTTATAGGAAACACACTCTTTATTCAGCCAGCTGAGTCTGCCAGGGGTACATAGACCCCAAATTAAGCAGCCCCAAAATGTAGAGTGTTGTGGTTCGATCAAATCTAAGACCCACGGAGCCAATTGAGATGAATTGTGAGCCTTTATTAGCCAGCTGGCAACTGACTCTCTACCACGCAGGGTTAGAGTAGATCAGCCCTGAGCTCCAAAAGAGGCAGCTTATAAAGCCTAGAACAAGCAAGCAGATTACAGAAGTAGAAGTTGGCTCACTTGAAAATTTTCCACCTTTAACATTCCCCACTGGTTTTCTAGGGGAATTTAAATCATTGATTTGTCAACCTGGAGCGGTGAGTAGTGAGTTCTGAGAACCATGAGTTTCACTGCCTACACCCTTTTTTGATATATGTAGTTAACAGTAGGTCTAATCCTCTCTTATTCTGTCAGGTTTCACCTAAAACCATACAAATACCTCCTTACTTTAGGATGGAGAGAATTAAGATGGTCCAGACTGGACCCTTGATAGTCTTATCTTTAGTCGGTCCTCTGTCCCATGCAGGGTCCATTGTTCTGATGTCTGTGATGGATGCACAGCTTTGATTCTGGTATGGTGAATCCAATGATGGTGTCCAGCTACCTTGACCATGGTGGGTGCTGTGAAGATGACAGGGAAAGGTTCGTCTCCGTGGGGCTCAAGAGAAGCAGGCCGTACCTTTTTCACCCAGATCTAATCACCTGGAGCGTGATTGTGTGGCTGGACTGGATGCTGAGCGGTTGTTCTGGTGGCAAAGACCAGTTGGTGGGTCTCCTGCTGTGCGAGATGGAGGGCCTGAAAAGACTTAACTTCTGTTAGCTTTTCTTCCCCTAACTTGGGGAGGAGAGGTGGGGGTCTTCCAAACATTATTTCATAAGGCATGATGCCCTTACAATAGGGTGTGATTCCCTTACAGTAGGGGGTGCACTATGCCCATAATAGGGCGAAGGGAAGAAGGCTTACCCAATTTTCACCAGTTTCTAACTTCAACTTGGTTAAAGTTTCTTTCAAGGTTCTATTCATTCTTTCTACTTGCCCTGAACTCTGAGGCCTATAAATGCAATGCAATTTCCAATTGATCTCTAACACCTTTGCTAGAGATTGGTTGGTCTGAGCAATGAACGCCAGGCCATTGTTGGACCCCAATGTTATGGGCAGGCCAAATCAAGGCACTATTTCTGAGACTAATTTCTTTGCTACTACCTGAGCAGTCTCCTGCTTGGCTTCAGTCCATCCTGAAAAAGTGTCAATGAACACAAGCAAGTACTTGAATCCGAAGGTTCCCGGGCTGACCTCAGTGAAATCCAGCTCTCAATGTTCCCCCCATGCCTGTCTACAAAGTCTCGTCCTTTATTGTACTCCCTTGGAGGGCCCTGGATTCACTTGTGTGTAGATGTGGCACTGTGCTGATACCTGCTTGGCCATTTGTTGCAGCCCCAGAATGTAATAGTCTCTTTTCAACAGTTCAGTCAACTTAGTCCCTCCCAAGTGAGTGCTCTGGTGAACCTGGGTTCTGAGGTCTCGGCTCAAGGCCTGAGATACCACAATGAGGCTATCCAGGAGCCACCCAGCACATTCCTCTTTTCCTCTTTTCCTCTTTTCCTCCCAGCTTGTTGCATAGTTCAACTTCCCCTGGAGTATAGGTAGGGGTGTCCATTAGCACCCTGGGCGGTAGGGCCAGCAGAATGTCAATTGGCCCCACTGGTTTTCGGGCAGCCTCCTTTGCTGTCTGATCAGTGAAGATGTTGCCCTGTGCTACCTCAGAGTCCGAGTTCTGGTGCCCTGGGCAATGAATGATTGCTACCTTCTTTGGCAGCCAGATAGCGTCAAGGAGGGCTAAAATTTCCTTCTTGTTTTTAATTTCTTTTCCTCCTGAAGTCAGGAGGCCTTGTTCCTTATATAGGGCCCTATTTATATGGGCAGCGGCAAAGGCATACCTGCTGTCTGTATAAATGTTCATAGTCTTTTCCTTTTCCACTGCAAGGCCTGGGTCACTGCTATTAGTTTGGCCTGTTGTGCTGAGTTTCCATGGCTCAGAGCCTGTGCCTAAATAACAGTTTCATTAGTCAATACAGCTGCCCCAGCTGCCCCCCATGATTTGTTCTGTGATGAAGCTGCTTCCATCTTTGAAAAGAGTGGCCTCTGGATTTGGCCAGGGATCGTCTGTTAGGTCCGGTCGGGTGCAGGTGACGATTTCTAGGATCTCAAGAAAGTCGTGTATGGGCTACTTAAGATCGTCATCTGGTAGCAGGGTGGCCGGGTTGAGAACATCAGTTTTTAGGAACTGAATGTGGGGCTTATTATTGTAAGTAGGGCTTTAGTCATTTTCTTAGTCTGGGTGATTAACTTCATCCCAGTTGTTAAAGATGTGCTAGGCTACCTCAACTAGCTCAGTCAAATACTTGTCCTTAAACCTTCCTATCCTTTGTTACTTCTTTTTCCCAATATCTGGGGCTGACTGACTGACAGAAATGAGGTTTTATTATTTGGGCCCTCTGAGTCAATAGGGGTGTATAACTGGTAAGACTCTAAGAGTCGTTCTAAAAACGCTGCCCGCGATTCATCCTTGGCCTGGATGACTTCGCTTATCTTAGAAAGATTAGTAGGTTTTCTGGCAGCATACCAGAGGCCCTGAAGCAGAAGCTGGCGATACCTATCGAGAGCCTCCTTACCTTGTTTGGTGTCGGAGTCCCAAGGCGGATGGGTGTACGGGAGGACATGGTGGACGCGGGTGGCATTAGTGGTGGGCTGCCCATTTAGATCATGCACAATCTTGACAGCCTCTCGGAGAATCCATTTTCATTGCTCTGAGGCAAAAGGGACCTGGAGAAGCTGTTGACAGTCATTCCAGGTGGGCTGATTGGTAAAGAAAATAGTCTCTAAAGGAGTGATTAGTCCCCGTGGTTTCTCTGAAAAAGAGGGGTTTTCATGTTTACAGTGATACAGATCTTTCTTGTTATCTGAAATTCCAATTTCAATATCAAGACCACATATTCACTCAAATCATGGCTATCTAATTATTGTAATAATTTTACTGTCATGACCCAAATTAGAGCCATGCCCTTTGCTTCTCTATAAGCCCTTTGTTTCTGAATAGTCAGGTCCATTCTTGATATTCATGACATACAACAATTTATAATAACTGAAATTATGATTGATACCATTATACAAGGACATACGAATAGCAAAAGATATTGATAAATTTCTAGGAACTTTATATGATTTCTGAAACACTTGTATTAGTACCATATATTCATAAAAATGTAACCTAAAGAAGGTTAAGCATCATTTATTACTTGACAATGCTTCCCATATAATTTAATATATTAAATAGACTGAATTAGCTTAACATTTCTCTTTTACAAAGTGGCAAAACCAAACCTTCAAGATTTTCCAGGTGCCCTCTGGGAAGTCTCAAAGTTATTTTGAGATAAAACAGATCTCATTTAGATTTTATGTTGGGAAATTTGTCATAATGTCACAAGGTTTGATCACCTGATTAAATAGGATCATAGGTCACTATGAAACAATACTTAGTTATCTATTTAACCAAAGTGATAATAAAAGATTTCAAAGGTAAATATGACTATATAAAAAAAAAACCTTAGCACTCTTAATGTTAAACAACTAGTAGAAATAGAAGCCATATAAAACAAGATTTTCTCTTTCTCTTTTCCTTTACAACTTCATATATTCACCTATGTTTTTGTCCTTTATTTTCCTCTTTTGTGCCTCAAATGACTTTTTAAATAAACTGAAACTATTTTAGGATAAAATTACTCTCCTTTTTCTTAAAAACACATCCTTCATATCTCTAACTACATTTTATTTTCCTTGCATACTTTGCATACAGAATTTTTCCTTCACTTGTATTATTCCTAGTAATTCATTTACATATACTTCTGCCCTATTTGAAAGTCACAGCAACCCATATTCTTAAGATAACCTCTCATTTTCTATCTCTTCTGTCTTTGAAAGTTTCAATTTAAAATTTGCTTAACAAAATTTGTATTTCCACATGTAGCAAACATCTTTCAGTTTTGATGTTGAGATTGACAAGTTAAAGCTGTATAAATTCAGTAGGGATTGTACTCTTTAATATCCATGTTTCTTAAAAGCAAAGAGAGAAATGGAATCAGGTTTGGTTAACTATAGAAAAGAAAAAATAATGGTGAAGTTATTGTCCATTTTGACCCATGAGAGCATCAAACCCTCAAGAAACTTGATCAGCAGAAAACCTCTGTTTCTGAATACTAGAAAAATTTAAATTTGTTTTCAGAGCCAACACGTTAAAGTCCACACTCCATGCATTTAGGGAGGATAATGTCAGAGAAAAGGGAGCAAGGACTCTGATCAGAAGAGGACATGGAGGGCATGTTGTTCCCAATCCCAGCATCTACACAGCCCTCCAAGTCCACTGTTTGACCATCGAGCATATGACTCAATGTGGCATGGCCATGACTGCGAGGCAGGACAGGCAAATTCTTAGTAGAAGGAGCTCAAGCCCTGCAGCGAGAAAGAACTCTTGATTGAGCACAAGAAAGAATTCAAGTGCACACTGGTATTAGAGTCAAAAAAAAATGTACTGGAGACAGCATAGCTCCATAGACAGAGAGAGCATTTAGTGAGAAAAGAGAAGAAAATGTAGAGTGAAAGGTCTGCTGGTAGTTCCCAGCCTGTGGTCCATAGGTTCCCTATGGTTTTAGCCCTAGGGAATGAATGATTCTATTTGTGTAGGGAACCACTTAAAGACTCTGTTTTCCTATTTCCCCTTCAGGACATGGTGAATGGATTGTTAGTAATCCCGGTAGAAACCTTCCTTTGTTCTGCAGGTGTCCTCCTGGCCTGGATGCAGGGCTGATCAGCACATTGCAGTCTCTGATTATGGCTTGATTAACATTTGAATTCTCTTGCCTCCTCCTTACATTAGGAGTATTATCTCTGTTATTACAGACCTACATATTTTTCAAGCTTGGGAGAGTGTTGTGATAGTAAGTAAAATATCAAAAAAAGGATGACTGTGTGAACATTTTGATGCAATGTCACAGATGTCATAAAGGGGGTCAAAGTTATCTTTTTTCTGCTCATAACTGAGGGTTGGATGAGAAATCCCCTCCTAAGGTGGAGGGAGTCTACATGTGGGGGTACCTCTGATGCAAACGAAACTGGGAGAGTCAGCAACATTTAGAAAGATGGTTAAAACATGTGGTAAACACAAAATTCAGTCCAAAGGTGTTCATGCCCCAATCCCTACATACTGTGAATATGTTGTTTCATAGAAAGAGAAAGTAACTTTGCAGATGGAATCGGGTTTACTTATCTACTGGTTTAAATTAGAGAGGTTATCTGTATTATCAGGGATGAGGGCAGTATCATTACAGAGGTCCATAAGTGTGGGAGTGTAATGAAAAATAGAAAGTGTGAGTGACATGATGTGAGAGAGAAGTACTGGATGTTATTTTTTATAATCGATTGTTTTGGTGGGTCTTCCATTAGCATAAAGTTTCCTTCAGTTTAGCTATGCAAACAGCTGAGTGACTATGTGCTTATCACTGGTCTGAGCGCTAAGTGTTAGGAAAGGAAACGTTAACAGTAAAGGGGCACCTTCTAAAGAGGGTGGCCCAGGCACAACACAAGCACAGATGATAGGCACCTTCTATAGTCATGACTGTGCATATGTTGGTGTTCAGTATGTATTATTTGGAGTAGAAAATAATGCTGAGGGTGTATCTTCAGGAATTTACAGGAGATAGTAAGGGTTAATTAACCAACAACTATTGGATAGAAAAACGAGACAATGGTGAGGATTTTGACAACTGAGTAAATCAGTTTGATAACATGAGGTCCATTATTTTTTTCCAGATACACAATGTATGTATTCTCTATGCCATTAAGACCATCAATTTCTATTTATGGTATTATTAAAAATACTTTTGGCTTCTAAATCATCATTGGAGTCTCGGCCAACACTCTCTCTTTCTCTTCCACACCTTCAGATTCCTTCTGAGATGTAGGCAGAAGCCCACTGATCTGACCACCTGTCATTTGGCCCTCGTGCACATACCAATGTTTTTCACAGTGCTGTACTTGTTGTATCCAGACCTCTTTGTGTTACTGAATATTTGGAATGACTTCAAATGAAAGGAATTTTTCTATGTGAGCAGGGTCATGAGGAGCCTCTCCATCTGCATCACCTGGCTCCTGAGCTTGCTCCAGGCTGTCACCATCAGTCCCAGCACTTCCTGGCTGGTGAGGTTTAAATATAGATCCACAAAGTACATTGTCCACTTTTTATTCTTTCTGTGGTCCCTCAGTTTGTCTTTCAGCAGTAACCTCATCTTCTACAGTGTAGCTTCGTCCAATGTGATCAAGTCCAATCTACTGCAAATCAGCAAGTTTTGTTTTCTGGCCCCCATCAAATCCGTCATCAATGCTCTATTCTTCACTCTGAGGATATTCAAAGATGGCTCCTTCATTGTAATCATGCCACTCTCAAGTACATACATGGTGATTCTCTTGTTCAGGCATCAGAGGCATTCCCAGCACCTTCACAGCACCAGCTTCTCCCTCAGAGTCTCCCCAGAGAAAAGGGCCACCCAGATCAACCTGCTGCTGGTGACTTTCTTTGCAGTCATGCACTGGGTAGACCTCATCATATCATTGTCCTCTGTCCTGCACATCCAGATGCTTGTGAGCAATGCCTATGCCACTGTCAATCCTTCAGTGCTAATCAGTTCTGATAAAAAGATAATCAATATCTTGCAATATGTTAACTTAAAGTGCTATCAATTCTTAAGAAGATAGTGACAAAATATATTTTCTTAAAAAATAAATTAGTTATTAGTTAAAATTTTCAAGTAGCACAGAATTCGCTATTTGATTTTATTAAATCGTTTAGAATTATATGTTTATTATTTCTAAAAATTATGAAACTTAATGTTTATTTTCTTGTGTTCTGACTTCTATTAAGGATGTGAGATTTTGCTCTCATCTTTGTGGGTGTTATGCAGTTTCGAGCTGGGACATCACTTGTAAAATTCTTAATCTTTTAGCAGGAAATGAAATGGGACATCTCTTGCAGAGTTAATCTTTTTAGTAAACCTAGATAAATTTTCTTCTATCTTTTCTTTGGAAAAAGGCTCCCTCCCTCAAACCATGATAATTGCCCTGGGGACTCAGATCCTCTGGCTATTGATAAGAGTCATCAGCCCATTGTTAAGCAGAAATGGTGTTAAGCCAGGTAGGGCCATTACAGTCTGAGGCAGAGGGGACTTTAAGCCAAAGGTCTTTCTTTTTGCTCTTTAAGAAATATATTAAACAAGCCTGTTTCCCTTTACTCACTTAATAGGCAAATCGATAGTAGAAATTAATAGATATATGATTTAAATAATGAGTTTGTATTTTCTTTTCCTTGTCTAGGGACTAAGGTGGCACTTCAGCAGGAAACCCAAAACCCCACCCTTACTGAGGCAGAAAGGGAAAGAGCTTCATGAAACCCCTGTAGGCAGGGACAACAACCCTTCTCAGCAGGAAGCAGATACAGAAGAGACCTCCCATCTTGTAAGGTAAACACGTGACACTCTGAGAGGAGTTTTAAAAGCAAGCCTTTATTGGGAAAGAGCTCCTGGGCAAGGTTCTCTGGTTCAGAGAGGAGAGGGGCCAGAGAAGCCACACCCTGCGGCGGGAGGGCATAGTTTTTTATGGGCTTATGTGGTGGTAGGGTATGTTAATTAAATGTTAGAGTGTGGAATGTTTATTAAATGTTAGTTGAGCATCCGGATTAGGGTGGTGGTGCCAGATCTTTAGGGTGGGCCCTTATCAGTTGGGCATTCTGAACTTCAATGTCCAGCTGGAAGGTCTGGATTCTGATATCAAGCTGGGAAGTCTCTAGGCAGGCATCTGGCTGGCCCTTCCCACATTGACCTAACACATCCCTCAACATCCATACTAATAATAAGGGGGTTCATAACTCTTAGAAAAAAGGTATGTGTTCCTGAATGAATAGGAATACACATGGGACTATTATTAGTAGTATATAGAGGAGATAGGCTCTAGAATTGGTGCAATTAAGATAATGAGATTGGATCTCCACCAAGAGGAGAGTGCCTCGTTCTCTCAGTGGGACTGGCGGAGGTCTTCACTGAGCTTAGAAAGGGTATTAACATTAGTTTCAACTAAGCCTGATTCATTGATATAGTAGCAACATTTTTCTCCAAGGTAGAGACAGGTACCCCCTTTATCCACTGTCAGAAGGTCTAGGGCTCTGCGATTTTGTAAGGCTACCTGAGCTACGAAGGTGATTTGGCTTTGGAGTGAAGCTAGGGATTGAGCTGGGGCACCAACTGCAAGTTGAAGCTTTTCTGCCAGGTCTCTAGTGACAGTAATAGAATGGGCTGATGCACCCCCTCCCAGGCTAGTGGTGACTAGTGAAGATGCTAGGGAAACTCCGACTACTAGAGGAAAGAATATGACTCAGCAAGGACAGCCGGTGCTGGGAGGAGGGGCGTAGAGGATGTGAAATTCTGCCTGACTATACAGGGTGAGCTGGGGTACTAAAGTCACAGGGAGACAAAGATCAGATGAGCTGGGGGACGATGGGTTTTTCATGAGAGTCCCGTTACACCAGAAGAAAACTCCAAGAGGTGCCCAGACATTAGTTTTTTGGGAGGAGGTGTTACATATGGAATGATTGAGAGAAGAGTAACAAAAAGGGAACTGTGAAGAAAGCGGGTCATAGAATAGTGGGATGTCTCTAAGTGTCTGGTGAGAAGAGGATGAGGAGGGGGTAGGAAGGGAAGAGTGGAAAGCCGAGGGAAAACGTACAGCAATAAGAGGGGTGCATCCTAAGGCAGCACACATAAAGCCACCTGTGAGGTTGCCTAGGCCAGATAGAGTAGCGATTTTCGTGCCCTCGCAAATAAGCCAGGAGAATGGGTCATGGTGAGCCTGTAGGTCAGGCTGAAGTTGTGACTGTAGGGACTTTTCTTGATTCTGGATGTTTTGTGATAGGACTTCGAGCAGGACCTGGACATAGAAGTGATAGATGGCAAGGGACCCAATGTTGGAAAAATGCTATGAGGCCCAAGAAGGAGAGAATCTGTTCAGCATCTTGGAGGCGTTGCAAATCTCTTAGGAGCTGGATCCTGTCAGTTGTAAGAGATTTGGTGGTAGGAGTTAAGGCTACTCCGAGGTAGGTGACAGAGGAGGTACAGAGCTGAGCCCTAGAAGGTGAAACCTGATATCTCTTAGACTTTAGGAAGTTTAGGAGGATTGCTGTATCATGTTGGGACTGTTTAAATGAAGGGCTACAAAGAAGCAGGTCATCTACATATTGTAGGAGCATGCTCGGTTGCAAGGGACAGGAAGTCAGGGCAGTGGCTAAAGCCTGGCCAAACAGATGTGGGCTATCCCTAAACCCCTGAGAGAGGACTGTCCATGTTAACTATCTGGAGGCACGGGTGTCTAGGTCTTCCCAGGTAAAGGCAAAGAGGAAGTACGAGTCAGGGTGGAGAGGGATGGTGAAAAATGTGTCTTTTAGATCTTATACTGTGAAGTGAGTTGTGGAAGGGGGATAAGGGAAAGGAGAGTATATGGATTGGGGACTACTGGGTGGAGATGGGACAACTGCCTCGTTAATAAGGCAGAGGTCTTGGACCAACCGGTAGGCTCTAGAGGGCTTACAGACAGGTAGGACTAGAGTATTACAGGGCGAACTAGTAAGGATGAGGATCCCCTGACCGAGAAGTCTGGTAATAATAGGTTTAAGGCCCCTACAATGGGTCTCAGAAATAGGAAATTGCAGGTGAACTGGATAGCTAGAAGGGTCTTTGAGGCAAATAAGGATAGGGGTGTGATGAGTAGCAATAACATGGGTAGATGTGTCCCAGATGGAGGGATAGACAGAGTCAGAAAGGGTAGGGAGAGGAGTGTAATCTGGCACTAGGAGAGGTAGCAAGAGTGGAGAGATCTGTATTTGTGGCCTTGTATATATAGAGGCCCCTAACTTGTGTAGGAGATCTCTACCTAAGAGGGGAGCTGGGTATGAGGAAATGACTAAGAAGGAGTGTGAGAAGGGGGAACCATCCAGAGAACATGAGAGAGGAAGGGTTTTACGTGGGTATGAGGCTGTGCCGTCGATCCCTGTAACCGAAATAGGTGAGGGAACTATATGACCCGAGTGAGATGGCAAAACAGAGAAGGTAGCCCCCGTGTCCACCAGGAAGGAGATGGACTTACCTGCTACCTGGAGCATTACCCTGGGCTTTGCAAAAGTGAGCGGGGTCCCTGAGTCTGGGCCTCATCAGTCATCCGCTAACCCAAGAAGTTCCAATGACAATGTTGCCTGACTGGATGGAGGCGCTGGTCATTGGGCAATCAGATTTCCAGTGGCCCGTCTGCCTGCAGATCAGGCAGGGCTTCGTAGGAGCCCATGGGTTAGGGCACTGATGAGCCCAGTGGCCTTCAAGGCCACATTTGAAGCATGTGCCAGAGGGAGTTGATTTCAGGTTGCCCCCAGCTCCTCGGTCCCTGGGGCCCGCCAGCCTCAAGGCAGCTACTAAGGCCTGGGTTTGGAGTGCCAGCTGCTGGTAGAGATGAACCTGGCAGTGAGTTTCAGCCATCTCCTCTCCGACATTGAAAACTTTAAAGGCCATTTTCACCAATTCCTGTATAGGAGTTTGAGGGCCATCCTCAGTCTTCTTTAACTTCTTTCTGATATCTAGGGCTGATTGGGTGAAAAGTGGGTGGCTAGTATTGTTGCACTCGCTAGGGATGTTGGATCTAGACGAGTATATTGAGTGAGGCGACTGAAAAAGAGAACTGGATTTTCATCGGCCCCCTGGTTTACTTCCCGAAGTTTATCAAAGTTAAGTACATTGTTGGAGACTGTTTGCATGCCATTGAGGATGCATTGTAGCATTAAGTCATGTCTCTGGTGGCCATCTTGCCCAGCTTGGTATTCCCATCCCGGGTCAGCTCCCGGGATGGCCTGAGGTCCAATGGGCATGGTGGCATCTGTGAGGTGAATTTGGTCAGCATAGGCCCTGGCAGCGGTGAGGATGTGATCTTTCTCTTCATGTATGAGGGTAGAGGCCTGGATGACAAACACATCGTGCCAGGTTAGATCATAGGCCTGAATGAGAGAGCGAAATTCTTTGATGTAATTAGTGGGGTTAGAATAAAAAACCCTAACTGCTTTTCAATTTGAGAGAGATCCTGTGGAGAGAAAGGAACGTGGATTCAGATGACACCTTCAGCCCCGGCGAGGAGATCGGAGTCAGGGACAGGGGCAGAGCGAGAGCAGGTATGGGCTGAGATAGGGGATAAAGCAGGTGGAGGTGGAGGAGGAAGAGAAGGGTATATCGGGTGAGTGGTGGAGTCCAGCAAGACAGGCGGCAGAGGAGGAGCTGTGAGGGACTAGAGTAGGGAGACAGCAGGGTAGGCCAGAGTGGAGGGGAAGAAAGGATTTCTGGAGGATCATTGAGAGGAGAGGCAGATGAGTCAATTGCAGCCTCGCCTTCTGTGTCAGGGGTCAGTGAGGCAAGAGGCTTAGGATCAGCCTCCCGAGCTAAGAGGACCTGAGCAGTAAAACATTGAGAGCAGAGGGAGGGATGGGAGTGCAGATCCCAAAGGCTTGCACATGTGGGGTTTCAGCCCACTTTCTCATCCTCTGATAGTAAGTGCCTAGATCTGTCAGAGTTTGAAAGTTAAAAGTGCCTTCAGCAGGCCACTTAGATTGATTGTCTAATGGATACAAGGCCAGGCTATGGTAAAGTAAAAGATCAGCCTTTTACATCTCAGATCCTGATCGAGACCTAGACGGCTAAAATTTGTTAAGAGACATTCAAGAGGAGTTTTGGGGTCTGGTTTCAAATTAGAAGTTCCCATGGTCTCAGCCACCCGAACAGGTGAAACCAGAGATCAGGCGTCCCCAAGAATCTGATTTAACACAACGGCAGAAAGGACCATGGAAAGTTAGAGACATCTCTCGTAACTTTACCAGGTCGGAAGTCAAATATGACAGAAGGGTGACCCTGATGCGGCTGCGATTATGGACAGGCCTAGAGAGGGTGGGGAGACTAAAAGAGAATTTACCCTATCCGACAGTAGGAGTTGGTCAGTGAAGTTCCCGGAAGAAGAAGTAGGAGAGGCCCATCAAGGCCGGGAGGCCGAGGGACACAATCTCCTCCCGAGTTTCGGCACCAAATGTAAGGTAAACACGTGACATGCTGAGAGAAGTTTTAAAAGCAAGCCTTTATTGAGAGAGGACTCCTGGGCAAGGTTCTCTGGTCCAGAGAGGAGAGGGGCCAGAGAAGTCGCACCCTGGGGAAGGAGGGCGTAGTTTTTTATGGGGTAGGGTATAGAGTGGGGAATGTTAATTAAATGTTAGTTGAGCATCCAGATTAGAGTGGTGGCACCAGGGCTTTAGGGTGGGCCCTTATCAGTTGGGCATTCCAGACTTCGATGTCCAGATGGAAGGTCTGGATTCCAATATCAAGCTGGGAAGTCTCCGGGCAGGCATTTGGCTGGCCCTTCCCCTGCCGACCTAACACATCCCTCAACATCCATACTAATAATAAGGGGTTCATAGCTCTTAGAAAAAAGGTACCAAAGACACTGAGGTCATCCTATCTTAGAAGGGGTCCATCCTAATCTGCCCACAATTAAACAAGCCAGAGGCATTTATTAACTCACACAAAGAAACCAGTGGGCAGAGATTTAGGTACCAGTTTAAGCCAGTCACTCGCCTCTGCACAATGAAGACCCCAGTGACCTTCAACTCACCTGAGTTTCATTATACCATCATTATTATATGATGCATATGCCCAGAAGGTTATTAATATCATTATAACAGACTGATTTCTGGGAACAAACATGTGCAGAAGGCAAAATGATGACTCATTGAGTTCTGTCAATCTTAGTTGTCAATCAAGGAAACCCACTCTAAGTAACCACCCACAGCAAAAAGGGGTAAAACCCCTAAAGTCTTTGTTACCAGGCTTTTTGAGCCATGCTTCTCTCGCTCAGGCCTGCTTCCACTTCTGGATGTGTACTTTCCTTTCTAATAAAACTTTTCTTTTCTACTGCATTTTGGTGTCTTGCTCAGTTCTTTGTTTGAGACATCAAGAACTTGGACAATGCGCTGGGAGAAGCCCCCACTCTCTGGTAACAATTTGATTGTTATTTTTATTAAATAGTGACTTTATGTCTTTGGATACAAGAAATTTTGAAATCAAGGAATCATGTGTAGGTTTTAATTTTAGAAATTTGTAAATCCATGTTTCCTTGATTATAGTTTTTCATTTTTTTCATATTCAGATAAAACCAAGAGATGTATTTTATTCCTCCTCATTTTAGTCTTTACATATATTAACTGTATTTGTATTTTCAGTCATTGTATTCTCTGTTTACTCAATTTGGCTGTATTCATTGTGCTCAATATTCCAGTTGACTAGTCCTATCACCTGCTCAGTCTAACTTAATACTTAACTTATTTACTGTATGTTAAATTGATTTATTATATTTTCAATAATTTATTCTCTATTTTTTTTCAAATATAGTTTTTCAAGCTTATGGTTTCTTGCTCTTTCTCCATTACTTTGTTTTCCTTTTTTTCCATTGTTTTTACTCAAATATTTTAAACCTATCTCTAACATTTGCGATTTATGTGACCTCTAATTTATTCTGACCCTTTTTCCTGGTAACTTATTTCTTAGTTGCTCTGCAATTATAATTTGATTCAAACATATGGGAGATATTGTATTTGGAACATCTCCAGTCAGTTTATTTTTTATTTCTATTTTTCTGCAGGTCAGTTGGACAGCCCACATCCATGTTTTCTTTGTGACCAGTCAGTAGCTGGAATGTTAGCTTCTCAGTTTGATCACTTTCATGGATTACTCATTCTCTTGACTCACTATTCCTGGGAAAGTCTTGTGTTCTTCTTTCAAGTTATCAGCATTTAAAAAACTCGTAACATCTTGACAGTTTTTTTGTTGACCGTATTAGAAGATTTCACTATCTATAGTATTTTTTTCCCCAACAGCACAAATATCTGCAGTGTACAAGTGTAAAATGGGCATTTTGTGGCTAACAAGAGCGTCTCATGAGAAATAGAAATATTAGTTGGTTCTTCATGTGAAATTGCCTTCTCCCCAAACAATTACCATTTTATTGCTATTATTGTTATCACTTGGTAGTAACTAGTATGAGGAAATATGTAATCAAAATTTATTTTATGGTTCACACAAATTTCTGAAAAGATATACTCCAGTGCAGTGAACAATAATTACTGTTTTACTACAGCCCTAAGTTAATATTGGTAGCATTACTTTCCCGAATTCAAATTTCTTGGCACCACTTGCCATGTTTCCTTCTCAGTGCCTGCCCAATTCTGTAATAATAATCTCAGTTTATATTTTTCACTAAATCTGAATTTAGTTAAGAGTTAAATAAGTTTTCATGTAACTAGATATTACATGGTTACACTTCAATTTATATCTTCTACTATTTCACAGTACCTGGAAAATCTGACAGGTTGAATTTCTGCTTTCATGAAGTTAATGACATTTTTGGCCTACAACCAGTTTCCTCTAATGTTGGAAATTCATGTCTATTAGTTATTGATTGTTGACAAAAGCTGCCATTTGTTCCTATGCCTAATAAGTCATACTTTCTAATAAAGTTATATAACATTATGGTTGTTTATTTGTTGTTTTCCAAAACATTTGATACCTATCGGATTGCAAATGTGTCAAATGTGCCTTTCTATCAACATCAAACTGGTATTACAAGAAATGCTAGAGAGACTTCTTTAAGAAGATAAAAAAATAAATATGAATAATAAAATGGTAATAACTACGTATCAACAATTACTTTAAATGTAAATGGATAAATGCTTCAATGAAAAAATAGTGTAGCTGTAAAACTAAAAACAACCAAGAAACAAGACAGAGACTCATGTACATAGACAACAATTTAGTGGTCACCAGAGGGAAGGGAGGGAGCGGGGAGGTAGATGGGGAGAAATGGGGCCAAAATACGGTAACAGAGAGATTTGACTTTGAATGGTGAACACGATAAAATATACATGTGATATTATTGAATTGTATACTTAAAACTTATGTAATTGTATTAACTAATGTCACCCAATTTAATAAATTTAATAAACTTAAAAAATTCACTTGCATTTTTATATACTGATAATGAGCAATCTAAAAATTAAATTATGAAAGCAATTCATTTATAATAGTTTAAAAGATAAAAAAACACTTAGGAATAAATGTAACAAAAATCTACAAGTCTTTTACACTGAAAAAATGCTGAAAGAAATCAAAGAATAATGAAAAAAAACAGTTAATGCTCAAAGATAAGACTATTTAATGTTAAGATCACAATATTCCACAAACTCATCCAAAATTTCAATGCAAAATTTCAAGTTCTCAACTCTCATTTTACAGAAATTCACAAGCTCACTCTGCAAATCATATGGAAATACAAATGAAACTTCTACCTTGGACGATCTTTAAAAAAATTGGATGACTTGCACTTCCCAATAACACATCTTATAAAGCAGCAGTAAGCAAGATAGTGTGACAGAGATCAATGAAACATATTTGAAGGCTCAATAGTAAACATTTATTCATGGTAAATTAATTTTGATAAAGGTGCCAAAAAATTTCAATGGGAAAAGGAGGACCTTTTCAATCAATGGTGCTTGGGAAAGCAGGTAACCACATACAAAAGTTTGAGATTTGATATCTAATAAAAATTATACAAAAAAATATTCAGAATATATCAATACTCAAATGGCATAGCTATACCTATAAAATCTTTGGGAAAAACTGGAGTAAATTTTGCGATCTTAGATTAAATAATGATTTCTTACAATTGAGAAAAATTTTGTGATGAATTTTACTTTTTCAAATTAAAAAAATCCTTTTTTTTCCTCACAACACCATAAAGCAAATGAAAAGACAAGTAAGTGAATGAGATAAAATATTTCAAGTTACATAATTTAGGATGTATCAGAATATATTTTTTAAAAAAAACTTTGACAAATCAAAAATAAAAAGACAACTGACCAACTTGAAAGGTAAAAGAAGACCTAGGTAAACATTTTTTACAAGGAAGATATACAAATTTACAATAAGCAGGTGAAAATATGCATAAAATATTTAGTCATTGGGGAAATGCAAATTAAAACACATTGAGATGAAAATATGACTACAACAAAGAAATAATAGCAAAAATTCAGAGAATATAGAAACTCCATATGCAGGAAGCAATATAAAGTAGTATCACTTTATAAAACTATTTAGTAGTCCCTGAAAATGTCATACAGAGAATAACCATATGACTCAGAAATTACACTCCGAGGTATGTACCCTGAAGAAAAGAAAACTTATGGCTGCGCAAAAGTTTATACAGAGATTCTCATACCAGCACTTTTAAAACATCACCTAGTGAAAGGAAAACTCATATGTGCTTTACCCGTGCAATAGAATACTATCTGCCAGTCCAAGGAAATAAAGCAGTGCACATGCTACAACAGGAATGAACCTCAAAGACAAAAAGAAAAAAACAACTTAGTGAAAGTAATTACACTCAAAAGACCACATAATTTATAATGCCACTCGCAAGAAATTTCCATGAAATTTTCTTCTATAGAGAGAGAAAATAGATTAATGGTTGTCTGTAGCTGAGGTGCAAATCATCTAAAGTTACTTACGCAGATATGCTAAAACTGTTGCAGTTGTACACTTAACATTTGTGATTAATAAATTATATAAATTGAAACATGGCAGAGTGAGAGATGTCCTTAGATCTCTCCCCTTGAAACAACAATAAGCTGAACATTTAAAACTCAGCAAAAAAAAACGAAACACCAAACTGCATACCAGTCCATCTGAGTATGGAATCTGCACTTAAGACCTACCACAGATCAGAACCCTGGGTGTTGGGCGGTGATCTGGGAGAAATAAAGAAGCCACCTGTCGCAGTCACCGAGTTTCCTCCAGGAGGAGGAGGAGAGGAGAAGGAGCACAAGTTCCTGTGGCAAGTTCCCTGAAGAGCCCTTCCTGGGAAAGCTGTGAGCTCCCAGTAGCCGGCTAGCTGCAGGGCCCGGTCATCAGGGCAGAAAGCAGAGAAGCAGGACCAGACTGCAGAGGAACAACAGCTGATTTTTGCTGGTCGTGGGCGCAAAACCAAGGCTTCGCCACAGCCCCCATCCCCCAATCCAGAGGACCCTTCCCCTCGTACTCTCCAAGACTGAACACCATGGAGCGCCAGGGGAATCTGAGCAAAAGCTGCTGAGACTGTCATTGACACTGACAGGGACTGAAACTGAGAGTACCAAGTGTGATTAAATATTGACAAGAAAATTTAAAAAGTGTTATTAAGACTTTATATAAGGCAGGGATCCAAAAGGCTTAAACACCACCTACTGGAAATCAAAAGAAATTGCCTTCCTTGCAACAGGCTAAAGAGAGACCTTTATATAATAAGTCTTCTTTCTGGAAAAAAAAAAAAAGCAGAATACACTTCCATTAATGCTCAGGTGGAGACATAGTCCATTAAACACCATGAACAACCAAGGTGAAAAGGCAGCTCAAAAAGAAAGAGAAAAATCTCGAGAAAATAAGTTTACAGATATAGAAATATGTGACTTAAATGACAGAGAATTCAGGATGGTACTTCTGAAAAAACTAAATGAGATCTAAAAACAACTCAAAACAACAATTACAGGAACTGAAAAAAAAAATAAACTAGATGACCAGAACAAAAGAGATTGAAACTCTCAAAAAAAAAAAAAAAAAAAAAAAAAAAAACAGAATAAATCTTCTGAAGATGAAGAACACACTGCAAGAGTTGAAAAATGAAATAGCAAGCTTGGGAAATAGATTTGACCAAATGGAGAAAGGTATCAGTGATATCGAAGACAGAAATCTAGAAATAAATCAGAAGGAAGAAGGGAGAAACTGAAGAATGAAAAATCATGAAAGAGAAATTCAAGAACTAGCTGATACCATCAGAAGAAGAAACATGAATAATGGCATTATCAAAGGTGAAGAAAAGGAGCAGGGACTAGAAAGCATTTTCAGACAAATAGTGGACGAGAATTTCCCAAATCTAAGGAATGAGCTGGAGCTTGGAATTCAAGAAGTCAACAGAACACTCAATTATCTCAACCCCAAAAGGCCTTCACCAAGACACATTGTATTAAAATTATCAAAAATTAATGAAAAAGACAGAATTCTCAAGGCAGCCAGGTAGGAAAAAATGGTAACTTATAAAGGTAAACCCATTAGATTATCCTCTGTCTTCTCAACACAAACCTTACATGCCAGAGAGGAATGAAATCAAATATTTAAACTACTAACTGAAAGGAACTACCAGCCCAGAATAATATATCCAGCTAAGCTCTCCTTTAGATATGAAGGAGAAATCAAGACTTTTCTAACATATGAAAATTGAGGGAATTCTCCTCTATGAGGCCTGAAATAACAGGAAATACTGAAAGGGTCAGTTCACCTAAAACAAAATGACAAAGAAAAGAAAAATACATAATTGGGAGTAGAGTGACTATCAGGCAAATAGAAGCAGAGGAGTGCAACCCTTACTAAGAACAAGGCATTATAAGCTTAAATAATAATAATAGAATTGTTATAACAAGATAGTAATGAACTTCCCACATACATAAGAACAAATTGAGATAAAAATGACTGAAAAGGGCAGGGATTCAAAGATCCAAATTCACAAAGGGGAATGGAGATAAGGCATGAGCAGAAGAAAATGGATGACTATATATATCCATACTTTACATATTCATAATGATAACCACATGCCAAAGATTCAGAACTGAAATATATAAGATAAAACAAAAAGGACCAGAGGGAAAACCCACAAAAGCCAACCAAAATAAAGAAAAGAGAAACACAAGGACAAGAAAGCAATGGAAACACCAAGCTACATGAAAGCAAAAGATAAAATGGCTATAAGAAGACCTCATATTTCAATAATCACCCTAAATGTAAATGTACTGAACTCATCAATAAAAAGGCACAGAGTTGCAGAATGGATCAAAAAATAAAACCCAACCACATGCTACCTCCAGAGGAAACATCTCAGCTCCAGAGACAAATATAAATTCAAAGCAAAAGGGTAGAATATGATATTTCAAGCAAATGACATTCAGAAAAAAGCAGGAGTAGTGGTACTAATATCAGGTGAAATACACTTCAAAATAAAAAAAGTAAAGAAAGATACTGAGGGACACTTCATAAAGATAAAGGGAATCATGCAGCAAGAAGACGTAACACTTATTAATATCTATGTTCCCAGTCAGGAAGCCTCAAAATATGTAAAGCAATTCCTACAGAATTAAAGGGAGAAACAGATCAAAACACTATCGTAGTAGGGGACCTGAATACCCCACTGTTGGATATGGACAGATCATCCAAACAGAAAATCAATAAAGAAATAACATCCTTAAATGATGCATTAGTCCAACTGGACATAATTGACATTTATAGAGCCTTTGACCCCAAAACAGCTGCTTATACATACTTAACTGGTACACATGGAACATTCTCAAGAATTGACCACATACTGGGACACAGAGATAGCCTCAACAAATATAAGATGGATGAAATCATACCAACCATATTCTCTGATTATAATGCTATGAAACTACAGATCAACTGCAGGAAGAAATTGGGAAGAACCACAAATACATGGAGATTAAACAGCATACTACTGAAGATTAACTGGATCAGAAAAGAAATAAAAAGAGAGATCAAAAGATACTTGGAAACAAATAATAATGTAATACAACATATCAAAACTTTTGAGACATGGCAAAAGTGGTCATAAGAGGAAAGTTCATTTCATTACAGGCCTATGTCCAAAAATAAGAATAAGTCCAAAAAACAAAAAACAACAAAAAAAAACTAACGCTTCATCTTAAAAAACTACGAAAGGAAGAACAAATGAGGCCTAAAATCAGCAGAAGGAAAGAAATCATCAAATTAGAGAAGAAATAAATGAAATTGAAAACAAAAAATGATAGAAAAAATAAATGCAACAAAGAGTTGATTCTTTGAGAGGGTTAATAAAATTAACAAACCCCTGGCTAGATTCACAAAAAAAAAAAAAAAAAAAAAAAAAAAGAGAGAGAGAGAGAAAGAGAGAAATGACACAAAAAAAACAAAATCAGGGATTAAAGAGGGGAAATTATGACTGACATCACCGAAATACAAAGGATCATACAAGAGTACTACAAAAAAATATAGAACATCAAATTTAATAACCTTGAAGAAATGGACCAGTACTTAGAAAAATACAGCCTTCCTAGACTGACTCAAGAAGAACTGGAAAATCTAAATAGACCAATTAGCAGTATGGACATTGAAACATTTATCAAAACCCTACCAAAAAGTAAAAGTCCAGGACCAGATGGCTTTACCAGTGAATTCTACCAAACATTCAAAGAAGATTAAATATCTTTTCTCCTCAAACTCTTCCAAAAAATCAAAGAAGAGGCAATACTTCCCAATGCATTTTATGAGGCCAATACTACTCTGATACCAAAACCTGGTAAAGATAACACAAAAAAGGAAATGTATAGACCGGTATCTCTCATGAACACAGATGCAAAAATCCTAAATAAGATACTAGCAAACCAAATACAGCAACATATTAAAAAGATTATACACCATGATCAAGTGAGCATCATCCCAGAGACACAGGGATGGTTCAACATACATGAATTGATTAATGCGATACACCACATAAGCAAATTAAAAAATAAGAATCATATGGTCATATCAATAGATGCAGAAAAGGCCTTTGACAACATACAGAAGCCATTTATGATCAAAACACTTAATGAAATTGATAGAGAAGGAAAGTAACTCACATAATAAAGTCCATCTATGACCATTCCTCAGCTAACATTATACTTAATGGTGAAAAACTAAAAACCTACCCTCTAAGATCAGGAAAAAGACAAGGCTGTCCACTATCACCACTGTTATTCAATATAACATTGGAGGTCCTAGTGAGTGCAATCAGACAAGAGAAAGATATAAAATGCATCCAAATAGGAAATGAAGTAGTCAAACTGTCACTATTTGCAGATGACATAATTCTTTACATAGAAAACCCTAAAGACTCCACAAGAACACTACTAGAAACAATAAGTAAATGAAGTCATGTCTCTGATACAAAATTAATGTTCAAAAATCCATAGATTTCCTGTACTCTTATAATGAAGTGTCAGAAAAAGAAGTGGAAAAAATAATTCCTTTTGCAATTGCAATGAAAAGAATAAAATACCTAGGAATAAATTTAATGAAACAAGTGAAGGACCTATATAATGAAAACTATAAGACCCTATCAAAAGAAATCAAAGATACAAAGAAATGAAAAGATATTCTGTGTTCTTGGATTAGAAGAATCAACATAGTTAAAATGACCATATTACCTAAAACATTATACAGATTTAATGCAATCCTCATCAAAATCCCATCAGCATTTTTTAAAGAAATAAAACAAAAATCATCAGATTTGTGTGGAAGCACAAAAGACCCCGAATCGCCAAAGCCATCCTGAGAAAAAAAAAAAA
>CM053515.1:37438590-37462852 GCA_028627145.1 Eidolon dupreanum
CCAGACAGAAAAAGTTGAAAATCACATGATATCACTTGTATGTGGGATATAAACCTAAAAGCAACAAATAAGCAGCACAAACAGAGACTCATGGACATGGACTATAGGCTTGTGGTTACCAGAGGACTATAGACTAGTGGTTACTAGTGGGGTGTGGGAGAAGCGGGCAGGTAGACGGGGTAAAGGGTGTCAAACACAGAGGGATGGGAGAGGGTGAAGTGGGTAAAGGGGATCAAATATATGGTCGCTGAAGGAAACTGGACTTTTAGTGGTAAGCACACAATAGAATGTATAGATATCAAATGATAATGTACACCTGAAAATTATATAATTGTATTAACGAATGTTACCCCAATAAACTTAATTTAAAATAATATAATATAATATAATATAAATTATGTCCCAATAAAGCCTTCATAAAATAAAGATGCAAAAAAAGAGTAAGGTGGTTTCTGTGCCCAAGGCACAGACTCTGTAAACCAAACTCATTGCCTGTCCATTTCAAGAAATATTAAAGCATGTGGAGCAGGCAAGGACACTAGTGTAACATGAAAATGTTTATAATGGCTACTGCAGATGTGTAAAGGGGTCTATGGAGAGTAACTTCATAGGTGGTCTGACCATAAATCCTTAACTGGGCAGGTCACGTGGGCAATCATGCCCCAGGGCTGTGACTTCCTTAGTGAAAGGTTCATCTTTGCTTTAAGAAGCCCTGTTTACTATTCTAGTGTATCTAGGCTGACATGCCTTTGAGATACCAGAGCACTCTCTTCTCCAGACCACTCAGAGGTGTAAAGACTCTCAAGGGAGCACATTAGTTAACAAGCCTGTAACCTGATCCCGCTGTGCTCTCTCCCATCTTTGTGTACTCTTCCTTAAGTTCCCTCCCTAGTTTCAAATGAATGAAACTGCTAAACTGCCATTCTATGGAACATGTGCCATCAGTTTGGCTCAAATTAATTCTTACAAAAATTCTCTGCAGATTTGGATGTTCTTATGTTGACACTACATGTGCTAAAGAAAAACAGAAATATAAAAGATATTAATGGACAAAAATTGTCTAAGTTTTATATCTCCTGTATAAGGGGTGTTGACGGGCATAAATTGTATGGTAAGTTT
This sequence comes from Eidolon dupreanum, assembly GCA_028627145.1. Taxonomy (NCBI): domain Eukaryota; kingdom Metazoa; phylum Chordata; class Mammalia; order Chiroptera; family Pteropodidae; genus Eidolon; species Eidolon dupreanum. Next base: position 37,439,710 of record CM053515.1, read on the forward strand.
ACTAGGCCAGCAAAATCAAATAAATGATAATAATTCATGAAAGAGTGTATTGATTTACAGTTTGCTTTGGAAATGTAATAATGCCTTCATAGGGTTGAGGATATTCTTTATCAGTGTAACTCAAAGAAGCTACCTAACAAAGTTTACTGATGGTGCCCTGTTCCTGGAGACAGGTACTTTTACAGCAGCCTTTTTCTGGTTATAAAACAGCTCCTTTGTTATCTGTTCCCAACTAATTGTAACACTCAAAGCCAATACCGACCCCCAAATTAATCACCACAACCTGAGAGATGTTTGCCTTTTACTTTATGCAGTGTAGCTAATGTGCAATGCATAAAAAGTTTTATTAAAAATTTAAAAATCTTCATTTAAATTTTATCATGGAGATTTACAATGCTAACAGTGATATAGTTATATAATGAAACCCACTGTCAGTACCCATCCCAATTGCTGCATTCTGCTCTGGCAATTTTTTCTTTTTTACCTTTCATTTTGAATTATCAAATATAATGGTCTAAGTCATATTTTAAAGTAAATATATCATATTGTTATATTTGTAGAAATTTTAATACCTCTATTTACTAGATGAAAAGAAAAAAATAATGAAAATGTTGACTTTTGACCCCCGAGGAGGTGGTGTTCAGAGGGGGAGACTTTGGGACATGATTAGATCAGGAGTCTCTGCCCTCATACATGGGGCTGATGGGCTCATAGATCAAGCCCCAGAGATTCTCCAGTGAGGACACAGTGAGAAGATGCCTGTTCATGAGGCACAAAGTGGCAGCCTGTGAACTGTGAGAAATCGATTCACGTTGCTTAGAAGCCACCCATACGGTATTATGTTAAAGGAACCGAAATGGACTAAGGCAGAAATGAGTACTGAGAATGGATTTCTGCTGTAAGAAACACCTAAAATTGTGGAAGCAGCTTTGGAGTTGGGAAATAGGTAGAGGCTGCAAGAGTGCGGAGGTGCATGCCACAACCACCCTGAGTCATCGTGTGTGTACAGTTAAGTGGGCTCTTGTGAGAACCCAGGAAGAATGGGGGTGGGGGGAGCAAGCTGTGGAGAAGGTCTCTGACTTCCCCAGTAATTATCCAAGTCCCCTGAACAGAATGCTGGTGGAAATACAGACGGGAAAGGCCATTCGGGTAAGACCTCAGATGCAAAAGGGGGACATGTGATTGGATGAGGAAGGAATGTCACACCTTGCCACAAAGTGGTAAAGAACTTGGCTGCATTGAGTCTGTGTCCTTATGGTTTGTGGAAGATAGAATTGGTGAGTGACAAAACTGGATATGGAGCTGAAGCAAAGCACTGAAGGAGCAGCATGGTCGGTCCTGATTGCTTAGAGTAAAATGTGAGCAAAGAGAATTTATTTAAAGGTGAAATTATGTGAAAGAAAAGCAGAATATACAGATTTGGAAAACTCTCAGTTTAGCTATACTGCGAAAACATGAGAATGTTAAGGGATGGCCAATCACTATTAGATAAGGCCATCAGTCAACAATCTCACAGAAGCTAGACCATGGAAAAATGACCTTCCTTTCCCCAAAAATGATTCAGTCCATCATCAGGGCTGCCTCTATCACAGCAGGCTGGAAGGGGAGCCATACAGCAGTGTGTTTACAGAGGAAGGGCTGCCCAGGCCTATGAGACCTTGAGACCCAGTACCTGGAGTGTCCTTACATTGCAGGCTCTTCTGTTCACACTCGGACACCATGATCCTTGTCCGACTGAGGTACAGTTCTGGTGGCTCCGGTGTGCCAGAGGTCACGATGGCTGCCCATCTAGAGGCAGAGACACCAAATATTGGTGGCATCTGCATGGCACTATCTCATGTGATGTGATGAGTCATAGGGTTCTGGCCTCCTCAACCTGGATGCCAATGAGCACCCAGCACAGGCAAGGGCAAGGGACATCACCCAGGATAGTGCCAGGTCCGAACCTCATCCTCACTGTGGAATGGGGACTTTCACACAGTGTCAAAACAAGAAGTACCTGAGGCTGCAATGTAAAACAAAAGTTTACTTGGGTTTTAGGAATTCAAATCCTGGAGTCTGAGGTTTGGGAGGAAACCTGAAATGTGCTCCAGGAAAAAAAAGAAAGAAAAAGGAAGAAAGAAAGAAAGAAAGAAAGAAAGAAAGAAAGAAAGAAAGGAAGGAAGGAAGGAAGGAAGGAAGGAAGGAAGGAAGGAAGGAAGGAAGGAAGGAAGGAAGGAAGGAAGGAAGGAAGGAAGGAAGAAAAGAAAAAAAGAAAGCCATTGTTTATAAAGGCAAAACTCCAAGTGTTTCTGAAACTTCCCACTGGCTGTGTCACATGGCACTCTGACTGGACTCTGAGGGCTGGTCAGGTCCAGGTGCTAGGGCTCTGGGGCAGGCATTGGTCTGGAAGTGGGAAAGTGGGATACAGGTGTGGCCTGGCAGAAGCCCAAGCCCCAGCAGAGTGGGCACCTGAGCTGCCCCCATGGACCTCCTGGCCCGTCTGGGACCCTGACATTAGCGGCGCCACTTAGATGCCTCTATTCACACAAGCAGCAAGGGTAGTGTCACTTGGGGCCTCGGGGGCCCAATCTCTGTTGTACAAAGATGTAGGGGCAGGAATGCCACCCCAGTGTCTCCAGGAAATGACACAGTCATTCCCCCCCCCCCCGTCGACCCTCTTACCCACAGGGATAAGTTCTGAGACCCCAGTGGATGCCTGCACTAAATTCTATATATGCTGTTTTTTTCTACACATACATACCGATGATGATAAAGTTTAATTTGTAAACCAGGCACAGTAAGAGATCAACAATAACTAATAGTAAAATAAAACAATTATAACAATATACTATAATAAAACTTTTTTGAATGGAGCATTTTTAAGGAAAGTAGGATTACTTAAACACAAGTAGGGTGATAGGATGACACTGGGTCTGATGACCAAGAGGACTAAGTGACTGCTGTGTATAGCACGGAAACGCTGGCAAAGGGGCGACTCCCTCTGGGTAGGGAGAAGTGGGACAGCACTATGCTTCATCGCACTCCTCTAAATGACAAACGGTTTACAATTTATTAATCGCTTATTTCTGAAAACTTTTCTTTTAATATTTTGGAACCATGGTTTGCCACCGGTACCGTAAACCACAGAAGTGAAACTGCTGATAAGGGGGCAGCTGTGTTCACACCTTGGGGTGTCAGGAGGTGAGAGCTCTACCTGGTGGGCCTGGAGGGCAGAGCACCCATCTAGTCAAAGTTTATCCCTGAGCCTGAGGACTAACGGTGTTTGTCCTGTTGGGTTCTGGACATGCTTAGGACCTGTTACTTCCTCTTCTTTCTCATTTCCCCCCTTGGAGTAGGAGTGTCTGTCTTGTGTGGGCCCCACCACTGTAGGTTGTAAGCACATAACTCATTTGGGTTGACAGATTCACAGCTAGAGAGGAATCTGCCTCAGGATGAATCTTGCTCTGAGTCTCACCCACATCTGATTTAGATAATATTTTATTTCAGTTTCATTAAGATATAATTGACACATGACATGCATAGGTTTAAGGTATAAATTGTGATAATTTGATATGCATATACATTTTAAAATGATTACAAGATGATATTTAGATGAGATCTTAGACTTTGAATTTTTAGTTAGTACTCAAATGAGTTAATATTTTGGGGTTATGAGTAAAAATTAATGTATTTTGCATAAAAAAGGACATTTGTTAGGGTGCAAGGGCAGAATGCAATGGAGTAAATATTTTTTATTCCCCCTAATTTAATTTTTTTGAAACCTAATTCCCAATGTATTGGTATTTGGAGGTGGGACATTGGGAGGTGATTAAGTCATGAGCCCTCATGCATAGGATTAGTGCCGGTATAAAAAGAGCCTCTTTACTCCTTCTGCCATGTGAAGACGCAGTAAAAATATGGCCATCTATGAACAATCTGCCTGAAAGCAGGCTCTCATCAAAAGCTGGATGAACCAGTGCATTGATCTTGGACTTCCCAGCCTCCAGAAGTGTTAAAAATCAGTTTATTACTTATAAGCCACCCAGTCTACAGTATTTTGTCACAACAGCCCGAACAGACTAAGACACAGCATAGCCCTATACCGTCAGGTGGAACTATCAGCCCCACCTTCTCCCTGGGAAGGGCAGGAAAGGATTGCACAATGTACACAACATTCTGATTTTCATGGGGCTGCCCCAGGTGCCAACTTCTGTCCCACCAGTCTTGGGTCACTGATAGGACCTGGCACACTCTAGACATATGTCAGCCACCAAGATGGTGGTTTGAGCAGCACACTAGTGCCTGCCACAGCCCCCTCCCAGGCTTAGAACAGAGAGCAGGTGGAAAGCCCAAGATCCAGCTTCCTCATAGGAACAAAAGAGTTACACTGTTTCTCTAACATTTCAATTTTTCCCAGAGCCTCCCAAGAGACTGACTTCTACATTACATGTCCCAGAGCACTGCTGGGATCCAGCTTACCCTAGATGGCTGGGATCCACCAAGAGCAAAGATGGAAGTTGAACTGAACAAAGATGATTAAAAGATGCCCAGAATCTCTATCTGGGGTGATCGATGAGAGACTTCTCCTATACAAGGCCATTCTGTGCAGACTGAGAGAGGTAGCTCTTTTGTCTAATGCACCAAAATCCAAACAATGCCTTAATAAAAATAAAGAAGCAATAAAATGCATTGTAAACCAAAGACAAAATAAATAGCATGAAGCTAATCATAATGAAATGGTTGGTTTGATATATGATTTACCTGACAGAAAATGCAAACTAATTGTCATCAAGATGGTCAACAAGGTCAGGAAAGCAACTCATGAATAGTGTGAGAATAGAAAAAAGGAAAAAATATTTTTTAAAGTATCAAACAGGAAACATGAAGGTGAAGAATACATTACCTTAACTAAAAAAATATAATAGAGGGTTTAACGGCAGAAGAAAGAGACAGAAATTCATCCAGCCAGAGGTGCAAAAGCAAACAAACAAACAAAAGAGTAAGGAAATAATGGATGTGACTCTATTGGTGCAAACAGTATGTCTATTGGGGGAGTCCCAGAAAGAGACGAAAGGAAGGGGCAGAAAACTTATTAAAAGAATAATGGCCCAAAACTTCAAGAAGCTCATGAAGAAAATGGACATCCAGATCCAAAGATCCCTTCCTGTCCTTCCTTCTCAGGCTGAAAACATCTGTATTGTTTACTCTAACTATTGTTTTTTTTTTTTTTTTTTTGCCCCAGATAAACACCTTGCTATCAAGCTTTCCTACTTCTTTGTCTGCTGGAACTACTTTGAGTCACCCATAAACGCAAGAGATAGTGGCTGACTCCTTTGGTAATGCAAGATCACCATAAACAAATAAATACACTGTGTTGCTTCTCTCTCTCTCTTTTTAATTTCTCTCCACTCTTTACAGATATCCCACTGAGATACAGTCTGCAGATCCCAGCTTCCTAACAGGTCCCACCACCCAGAGAGACATGGTACCTTGTTGCTGGTGGCTTGCCAAGTCCACACCAACATTGCAAGGTAGCACCAAATCTCAACTCTGCTCTCTTTGTGTTGAGTTCCTCATCATCTTATTCTCAGTTTGATGCCTGTGTTTGATTACCGACTTTCATTGATTTGGCATTGATGAAATCAGGCCACCCATTTTAATCCTTTCTGCTATCTTTCTTATTACCCATTTGTGTGTGTTGTCTAAAGTATTTGACAAGGATGAGAATCAGTGGGTAGACCACAGATAGACAACAGAAATGTTGTGTGAACCAGTCTCACACACCTGTCAGTTTGTGGTTCTCAATAACTCACCATCAAGTTGCACAGACTTTTTGCTGCAAGCCATCAATCAAACTAAATTAGATTCTTTTTCCTTTTTTAAAATTATTTGTCCCGATAGCATGTCTTTGATGGGGAGTGCACTCTCTCTGGTCTTCTGCCCTCCAGGGAGCACAGAATTTTGGTCTGCATTAGGAGGTGGTGTTATATTGAGAGGCTGAAACATGAGGTGCACAAGCATTGCAATCCTACCCGCAGCCATTAGCTCTAAGGGATCCTCTGGGACTAAATCCTCCCCTCTTTCAAATGTATCTCCAGCTCCTTCTTCAGTGACCCTCATTGCAGTTCTCGTTCTTATGTTTATTTTTCTAAATGGCATGACTTCACAAGAAAAACTTGATCCTTCCAAGTCCACTCCAAGGAACATTTGATTTGAACATTATCCATTCAAGGGGTGCCATAGAAAAGAAAGACAACAAGATTTCTCAAGCATTGATTGGCATGGGGAGGCCTCCAAAATTTTGAAACAAAGTTTGCTTCACCAAGAGATTTTGTGGTTAACATTAATAAGAAATTCAAAAAAAGTTAAGCCACAAGAAATTGAACTCATTTCCCTAGTACATCTCCTCCTTGTTCTCTGTCTGCCTCTGTGACTCCCACTCCCCCTGTCTCCCATGGCATTCTGGTCCCTCTGCTTATTCCCTAGCACACCTGCTCCTTGTCCAAAAAGGGGGGTGAGGAGGGCAGCAAACAAGTCAAAGTCCCCTACAGGCCATACACAAAACATTTTCAACAAAAATTGGTTAGAACATAATTTAATCTTGCACAAAGCAATAACATTAAATGTTAACAGTAAGTTGGTATAGCCATTAAGAAAAACAGTATAGAGCTTCTTCAAAAATATTAAAAACTGAGCTACAATGTGATCTGTCAATCCCACTTCTAGCTATACATCCAAAGGAAATAAAAATTACTCTCTCTCGAGATATTTGTACTCCTGTGTTTATTACACCGTTGTCTATAGTACCTAACATGGAAACAATCTGTGTTGACAGATGAATGAATAAAGAAATTGAAATGTAAATATGATTTGGACTTTAAAATGGAAGAAAATCCTGCCATTTATGACATTGATATGGATGAATCTGAAAGTATTTTATCATTTAAGACAATTTGCTAAGGGAAATTAGCTAGACATAAAAATAAAATTAGCTAGACATAGAAATAAAATACATGATCTCACTTATATGTTGAATCTAAAAATAAAGTTGAACACACAGTAGCAGAGATTAGAAATGTGATTTCCATGTGTGTTTGTGTGTGTGTGTGTGTGTATCTGTGTGGAGTTTGGGTGTGGGGAGGTGTAGATAAAAGGGAAGCTGCTGGTCAAAGGTCACAAACTTTCAGTTAAAGATGAGTAAGTTCCAAAGACCTCAGGTAAAACATGGTGGCTATAGTTATTAATAATATGGTGCATAATTAAATTTTCCTAAGAGAATAGATCTTAAATGTTCTTACCACATACACACAAAAGAGTAAAACATCAGGTGATGGATGTATTAGCTTGATTGTGTTATCATTTCACAATGTATACATACATCAAAACATCATGTCATATACTTTAAGTACATAAAATTTTTAATTATCATTTATACCTCAATACAGTTGAAAGTGTACTTGTATAAATATTGAATATTAAAAATTTCAGAGGTAATTACATAACAAACATATAAAAATACACATTACAAGTGTCAGAAATTTTAATTATTTTGCCATTGATTTTCAACTATCAATTCATAATTTCAGTGGTGTTTTAAAGTAAATATACCATTATGTTTAGTTTATAGAAATTTTAGTACCCATTTCTAATGTAGAGAAACATCATAAAAATACCATTATCACACCCTCAAAAATACAAATAATTTTAATAGTACATAAAACTCAATTCCATATATATTTTTTTTAATGTTTGAACTCCGGAGTTCTGCAAACACCAGATACTTTGCTAGCAAGGCCTTTGGGAAGTTTGACTCAGGGACGAGGGTCAGGTATGGTGTCAAATAGGACCCTGAGCCTGGTGAGTTGTAGACCTCCTTTCCCTGGGCCTCTCTGCTCCTCTTCTCAGTCACACAGCCTCCCCAAAATTTCTAGAACATTCCCACACCCTTCCATCTGGGTCCAGATGATGAAGGACAGGTGATGAAGGACTTTGTTTGTGTACCAGAGAGAATTCAAGCACACACCAGAGTTAGAGAGCAAAGGGAAGTTTGTAAAAGAAAGAACAGCCTCCAAAGATGGAGCATGGTCTCCTCCCAGAGACAGAGAGTGATTCTCTGATTCTAAGTGATTCTCTGAATCAAAGTGATTCTCAGATTCTGTAAATTACAATTTAAAGACCTTGTTTACCTCTTTTCCTCTGATGGTGTGGGTATGCAGTGTAAAAGACATGCTAGCAATCCCAGCTTTCTTTCTGTAGGTGCCCCATGGTCTGGCCCTAAGGAATGAATGAATGGTTGGATTTGTTTCATGCAGGGTATAACTTGACTTAAAGACTCTATTTTCCCTTCATGGTGTGGGTAAACACATTGTTAGTAATCCCAGCAGGAATCTTCCTTTCTTCTGTAGGCTTCCTGGGGTCTGGCAGCACCTTGCAGGCTCTGAACACAACTTGTCAATTTGCACAGTTCTCATGCCTCTTCCCTATATTGATTTGACTTCTCAGTCTCGAATATTGGATAAAAATTTCTTCGCTGAACCTGTTTCCAAAACTGTAAAAATGAGGACATATACTTAATACAGAGTCCTGTTGTAGGAACTTGCTTTGATGATGCACATGCAAAACTTTGGGACCAGTTCAGTACCCTACAGTCCATATAAGTTCCAGTTAACAGAATGCTGCTTGTCTGTCTGGACTCTCTGCAGATGTGTGTGGGCGGGCACTCAAGTATCTTTGTAAGCTCACTAGGAGGTCTTTATCATTGTTGTCAGTGTTGTTGTTATTCCTTCCCTTTCTCTCTAAAGAAAAGGAAGCTCAGACTCAGAAAGTTGAAGCTACTTGCCCGAGGCCACTCAGCCTGTGCTCCCCAAGGCCCAGATTTGGAGTGGCCCCTGGCCAGTAGGGTTCTGCCCACACAGGAGCCACCACCACCTGCTGGTTTGTATCCTGTCTTTCTCCTCCAGCCCCCACCCTCTCCCATCCCTCCTGTCGCCTTCATCAAATCAACCACCCATCACTACTGAGGAGAGAAGTAGAACTCAGGGAATTTGAAATTCTGCTAAGTCATTAGCAACCCCTGTGATGTCCCCTGCCACCAACCTGACAGAAATCACAGGCAGAGCTCAAGTCTCTCACCAAATGTGTCTTCTGTTTCAGCATGAGGCTTGAGAGAACAAAAGCATACCTGGCTCTTTAATATTTTTAATATTTTTTCTTTAATATTTTTGGTTCATTTTAATTGAAAAAAAAAGCTGCGTGGAATAAAGAGATCACACCATTAGATCAAGAGTTCTACATTCTGTTCAACCCTGCAAATAAGAGCAGTATAGCCCAGGAAACATGACATGATTTCTCTGAGTCTTCCCTCATCTCCAAGGTGACACAGAATCCCTGCTTTCCACAATTTATAGAGTGTGCTCACTGAATACCAGATTCAATGACTCTGGTCCTTCTCGTCTTTCCCTAGGACTTCACTGAAGATAAGTGAGGATAACTCTTAGAACGTGTAGGGCTTAAAGGAGCAGACCCAAGTCCCTGAAAATTAACTTCACCCAGTGATAACTTACTTAATAGCAGACCAACTTAAATCAAAATTTAGAAAGCAATCGCACCATTTAGATTTGCTAAAATTTGTGGCTTTAAAAATTATTATTGTATCATATTGGACACTTTTTTCTGTTTGTATTTGTTTGAGCATTTCAATAACATCTGTAGTCTTTTTATCTGAAGTTCTACTTCATTTCAGTGTTCCTAATAAGTATGTGACATACTTTCAAAATTACACACACACATCATTATTCTTTGGATTTTTTCCTTCTTTATTGTTTGTCAATTTAAAAGCTTTATGCACTGAATGCATTTCAAAAATTTTTAACTTAATTTTGTTATATCGTGACCTTATTTTCATATCACTCTATCAGTTTCTTTTTTATGCTTTCTCCATATCTGAACCATAGAAGTATCAAGAAAAACATTGGAGGTTTTTTCCTTTTTTAATTATATTTATTGGGTGATGTAAGATGATGACTTGTCAATTCCATCATTTTCTACATTTGTTAGTTGGCATTATAAACATAAACAACTTTTTAGTCTCACAAGTACTTGCACAATGACAGACTTCCCACGTATGCATCATCTAGCTCACCACACCTGCCATAACTACACTATATGATCTAAACCAGAAAGTTAATTATAGGCACAATATAATTAATTAGATTTAAGTAACCAGAGCTTACTTAGATTTCACAGATTTTTCCATGTACATCTTTTCATTCTTTTTAGATAGTTCTATGACGTTCTATCACCTGTCTAGATTTGTAGAAGCATCACTGTAATCAACATGCAGGATACCGACACAAAGGCACTTGTTCAGACTATCTCTGTATAGTCACACCCTCCCTTCCCTATCTTTTGGTAATCACTAATCTGTTCTTCATATTGCTTCTGTCATCATTTTGAGAATGATATATAAATGGAACTTACAGCAGGTAGCTGTATGAGATAGCCCTTTCCCTCAGCATAATGCCCAAAGTGCACCAACACTGTAGTTGTTACACACATTAATAGCTCATTCCTGAGCCATATTCTGTAGCATTCACATAACACAGTTTGTTCAACCATCACCCACTGAAGGACATTTGGTTGCGTCCAGTTTTCAGCTGCTAAAAGTGAAGCTACTTTCATCGTTTGTGTACAGGCTTTTGTGCACAAATAATTTTACATTTCTCTGGGATAAATGGCCAAGATGGAAATTGCTGTGTAATATAGAGAGTACATGACTAGGTTTTTAAAAACTTGCCAAACTACATAGAACATGCCAATTTACACCCTGCCAGTGATGTAGGAGGGTTCCAGGCCTCCTGCATTCAGCACAACCAGTATATTACTCGGTCATTCTGATACACATGCAGTGGTATATCAATGTGGTTTCAATTTGCTTTTCCCCAGTGGCTAGAATAAAACCTAAGTTTATGTATTTCTTTGCCATTTTTATATCTTCTATGAAGTGTCTATTGAAAACTTTGGTCTATTTCTTAATCGTTTTATTTTTTCTTTTGAGTTTATAAATTCTATATATGACATTTTTGTCAAATCACATCAATTTATAAATATTTTTTAGTTGGTACTTGTTTTTTAATCCTCTTACAGAGTCTTTCACAGAACAAAACGTTTTTAATGTAATTAAAAGTCTATTTTTTTATTTTTTACTTTTATGGATTGTGGTTTAGGTGTCATGCCTGAGATGTTTTCACCTAACCCAAGGTAGTGAAGATTGTTTTCCTATGTTCTCTTTTAGCAGTTTTAGACTCCATGCTTTCCATTTGGACCTATGGCCTATTTTGAGTTAATTTATTATGAGGTATGAGGTTTAGGTAAAGATTCATTCATCTATTAATATCCATTTTCCAACAATATCTGTTGAAATTTGTACCTTTGTGGAAAATCAGTTAAATGCCTTTCTGTGGGTTTATTCCTGAGTTTTCTATTCTATCCATCAAGCTAAGTTTCTATCCCTCCACCAATACCACACAACCTTGATTGCTGTAGCTTTACAATAAGTCTTAAAATCAGGCAATGCTTTCCTCCAACTTTATTATTCTGTTTATATTTTCTATGCCAACACTGTATTAAATATTCTAGTTTTTTAAGATAAGTGTTTGTATATCTGCAAAACATCTTTAGAGGTTTTAATTGGAAATGCATTGACCTCATTATATTTTTAAACTATCTCTAATTACTCATAGATTCCTTTTGTAAGATGGTTGTGTGCTAGTTCATTATTATCATGCTGTGTATATGAAGTCCAAAAGTCCATGCGCCACTGCAGGCTAGTGACCTTTGTTGTCAGGCCGACTTAATTCTCAAGCTGCTCCATTACAAAGACCTGTGCCGGCTCAGTGCACAGTGCAGAAGGAGCACCACAACCAACTGATTATGTGCCTTTCCCAAGGTGCTTCAGATTGAGGTTCGCACTTGTAAAATTACCTTAAGGTCCAACTTTGCACAAGTCCCTGTCTTCCAGGTGGCAAGTGTGCATGCTTTCGCCAGACACGTGATTTTCTCGTTTTCCATATAAAATTTCCCTTTCTAAGTGATTTTTACAAGCTAACTTTTCCTTTCATTTATCCATTATGTCTCCCATTTTCATTATATCTCAGAGAATTTCCTTTAAACTCATATAGATTGTACCCTGTTCCAGGTTTCAAAATGAACACAGATCTTTTTTATTTCTATAAATCTTCTCTTGTAGGAATTTAAACCACATTGACTAGTCTTCTTGGAACTAACATGAATCATATTTTAAAAGATTCTCATTTTTCTCTGTTTTAAGATAAAATACATTTAGGACACAGTTGTCTTCTTTACAATTAAGACAGAATATAAATGTTATCATTTGTCCTAATATAAACACTCAAATATAAGAAACAAAACTTGGGAGGACATGGAAGTAGAATGTCAGGAAACAGCATGTGTTAGTTTCCTCATCTTTCACAGTACACATTGATATATCATTTGAAATGTATACTACAGGTCACACAGCATAATGTCCATCACAAAAGACTATGAGGAGGAAAGCTCCAAATGATTGACAGTAATAAATCCAGAGAGGGGGCTGGGGCTGAATAATTGCTGATATCTTGAACTCAGCTGTTGGTAGTGACATGGGAAATGATTCAGTTTAAAGGAAGAGTCAGCAAACTGGGGTCATGGATTAGTAGTGTCTTATTAGAAGGAAAAAGAGTATCAGGACAGAGGGTACAAAGATTTTCTCAGGGCTCAATACAGAAGCAGGTGGTTGATGAGCAGTGATATTGAGCAACAGAAAATCTTCTGAATTTACTTCATGTATGACAATGCACCTTGATTAGGAGGTTGAGTTTGGGCATATTTTTTAATTAAATGTATTAAGATGGCATTGGTTAATAAAATTCTACAGGTTTTCAGTGTATAATTCGATAATATATTATATGTATATTGTATTGTGTGCTCACCACCTAGTCAAATCTCCTCTGTCAACATGTATTCAACCCCTTTTTACCCTGATTCCTCTGGTAACCACTAATCCATTGTCTGTGTCCCTGAGTGTCTGTTTGTTCATGTTCGTTTGTTGCTTTCAGTTTTATATTACACATATGAGTGAAATTATGCAGTTCTCAACTTTTTCTATCTGGCTCATTTTGCTTAGTATGATCATCTCAAGGTCTATCCATGTTGTTGCAAATGGCAGTATTTCATCTTTTCTTATGGCTGAGTAATATTCTATTGTATATATGTACATCTTCTTTATCCAATCACCTATCAAATAGTACTTCAGTTGTTTCCATCTCTTGGCCACAGTGAATAATGCTGCAATAAACATCAGGATGCATATATCTTTACAGATAAATGTTTTCAATATTGGGAGGTCTATACTCAGAAGAGGGATTGCTGGGTCATATGGTAATTCTATTCTTAATATTTTGAGGAATCTCTATACTGTTTTCCATAGTGGCTGTACCAGTTTACATCTCCACCAGCAGTGTATGAAGTTCCTTTTTCTCCAAAACTTCTCTGACACTTATTATATGTCCTTTTGATGGTAGCCGTTCTAACAGGTATGAGATAGTATCTCACTGAGGATTTGATTTAAATTTTCCTAATAACTAGAGAAGCTGAGCTTCTTTTCATATGTCTGTTGGCTGTTTGTATGTCTTCTTGGGAAAAGTGTCTATTCAGGTCCTCTGCCCTATTTTAATTGGATTGTTTGTTTTGTTGTTGAGTTGTATAAGTTTTTTATGTATTTTGAATATTAGCCCCTTATCAGAGGCATCATTTGTAAATATCTTTTCTCATTCAGTGCACATTTTAATAAAAGTTCACCAAGCTCGCTAACCCTTCCCTCCCCTCACTAGCTCTGAGACACAGTGGTCTGGAGTTTTAGCATTCATTTCTGGAAAGTAGAAGCTAATAAATACATACTTAAGGAAATAAATGTACTGGTAATAATATAAGCTAATGATAATGATAACTAGTCACTTTGAACACTTTAACTCATATAATCCTTATCACAGATCTATCTGCTCCAATTAGCCATACAGTTTATATTTTGATTACTAGTGTGTCAGTGGTTTCTATATAATGCTTAGCATATAGTAGGAACTTAAATTTGTTTGTTGCATGTTTGCTCAGATCAGTAATCTGAATTTCATCATAGAAAATGATGATACTTTTTTCCCACGAAGAACTCACCACAGAAATTCTAGTTCAATGTCCCCAGAAGCTGAGGATATCAGCAAATTCCAAGTGACTGGTTTTATATTTGCAGTATAGAATCATCAAGAAAAGCTATGGTCGTGTCTTATGAATATCTATAACCACCTTGACTGTCATTCCTTATTTTAATTCCTCACAAATACACATGCGTAAAAAATGCTGGAGTTCAGATTGCAGTGATGAATGTGATGACGCAGAGTGGATGTAGCTGCTGTGGCTATTTTACACATTCTGACACACGAACATGTACCTGTGTGCACACACACATCGGTATCAGGAGAGACAACCCATGCCCTGCTGTTATGGCTACCAGTGTTATAAAATCCATCTGTGGGTTTACTTGGCAATATGGTTTTCTGTCCCTCTACTTAGAAGTTCAACTTCTTGAAAGCTATTCTAATCAAGTAAAGTTGCACATGAATATTTTTGCACAATTGTGCATTGCACTGCTATTTATAATAGGCAAAAGGGAATTAGCCTAGGAAACTCGTTACAGCTCTTTCTCATTATAATATTTTAGCATGAGACCACTAAAATCAGGATTGAAAACTGGTTATGACATATAATGAAGTGAAAGAATGAAGTAAATATGCTTAATAATGTAACCTGGCTAACTTCCACCCATTCATAATCGAACACAGCAGCATGTACCACTGTTTCTTTGATTGGTGGAATGATATGTGGTGTTACTATTTTTATAAACTTTCACTAATTATTAATTTTCCTATTTCAGGTAGTCATGTGAAGTATTAACTTTGGACCCCAAAGTCAGACGTTCCCAGAGGAAAATAAAACCAAGCACATCAAAACTTTCCAAAGGCTGCACACTTTTGCTTCATGTATTAAAGTGATAAATTATTTTTCTTATTTTTCATATTTTTCAAATTTTTCCAATGAATCATTACTTTAAAAAACAAAGGAAAGGATTATTTTCCCAAACCAAAGTGACCTGTTCTTTATGAATCTATAACTTCCAATAATGGAGAAAGCACTTTTCATTGACTTGATTTCTGGCCATGTCTCTAAGAAAGTTTGATAAAATCATTGCACATTGGATTTTTGCATCAATTAAACTGTTAATAGGTTCAGCAAAAACCTTCTTGATATATTTTCTTAAGAGCTTTGCCAGTGCTTGTAGTGGTGATTATATAAGTTACTTTGGTGTTGCATGGTCAATGAATGATGCTTACCCAGAAGTTTCTTCATGGAAGTTTAAAACGAAGCATTAGAGTTCATAATTGTTATGAAAATGGCACATGGAAAACCTCTCACAATTTCCTCACTATTACTTGAGGAATAATAAAATGCATCAGGAACCTGGTGATGAAACATTCAGAAAACAGTTTTCCTCCAGCTGTTAATTAAAAATAAAACTGGAGAGAAGTCAGTCCAATCACTTCAGTATCAGCATGTTCTTTGCTGACCATTTAGACATTTTGCATAAAGTTTTCAGTAGCAACCAGAGCCCATTTAATTGCTATCCCCCTGGACTCTTAGAAGGAGATCTCTCCATGAGAACTCTCAGGATGGTTATGATATTATTTAAAGTTTTCCCTCTTTGATCCCCTGGTGCCATGTGCCCCAAAGTGTTTGTGGCACTGAAGCGTGAAATCTATGGTTCAGTTAAATTGTCATCTTTAAGTACCTCTAACTTACAGTCTCCTTTTTGATGCTTTGTGACTTCAAATAGGATCTCCTGTAATCTCTTCAAAGAAGGAGAGAGGCCAGTTTGAAGACAGAAAACACAAAAATCAAGGAGGTTCCTTTTTACCTTTTTAGTTTCATGATCTTATCTCTTGTAAAGTTATCCATAACCAGTTTTGCTTTTAAATAATATCCCTCTCTCTAGATATATTATACCTGTACATGATCTACTGTTACCACATTTTACCTTCATTCTCAGGGTAAGAAAGTCACTTGACTCTTCTAGATGATGTATATGGGGATGGGAAGAAGGGGTAAGAAATGATCTGATTAAGGTAATTCAGATACTTTGCATGTTTATTTTTCACAAACTTGCTATCTTATATGTTTAAAGAACAGAGACCTAGGTAATGAGAAAATAAATTAAATAGAATTGAAAAGTAGAAATTTTGGTGGGATTGTGAGGAATTAAGGTGTTTTACCTTAAAAAGATTGGGTTGGAAATGAAGGCAGTACAACCTAGGAGTCCAGAGGCAAATAATTTTGACTGAATTGAATAAAAGCAAAATTGTGGGAAAAAACCTAATAGTCAAAGCTAAAATCATAGGTAACTATTTGAGATATCTCTGAGTACTGCCACATTTAAAGCCTTATTTTTCAGGTAAAAATGGAATATTTACAGTTAAATGTGTGAACAATTAGTCATAAATAATCACAGAAACATTTGGGGAAAACTTAAAATTTTATGTTACTTCAACTACAAAATACCCACTCATGTGTTCAAAACAAACATCACTGTCTTGCACAAAGTGCTTGAAGGAGAGATAATCAAATGGTAAATTGTTCTGCTGGCATGGTGACAGAGCCGATCACTTTTTCATAAACTTATTTTATTTATTATATTTTGTGACTCATTCTGGACACATCAAGAAGCAGTGTAGAAGGACAGGACACTCTTCTCCAATAGTGTTAGTTGGTTAGATACTAGCCATGTTGTGTTGAAAGTGCAGGCATAATGCATGCTTTGACATTGGAAGGGGACACCTGGCCAGCACCAGCACCTTTCTGATTAGTGTCATTAGCTTGCTTTCTTTTCTACAGCCCAGTTTTGTTCTAATTCAAAAGGTTGTCAAAGTTAGCCCTTTGGTACATTGTGATATCACAAAGGATATTAAGGCAAATATTCATATTTCTTGTGCCCTCTGCAAGTTTGTGATAGCAGAATACTAGGTACAGGAGTCATTCAATTTTAAGAGTGATCCATTGATCTGTTGACCACTTAGCGGATGCAAGACTGCTGCAGCTGTGACTGTAATGGCCATTCAGAGGAGGACTCACCCTGGGATAGCTCAGGCTGTAGCTGGAAAGACAGAAACACACTGCAGTCAACACAGCAGGCAAGCCTGTGACGAGTGGTGGGAATAATCCGAACACATCATGGGAGAGAAGGGAGCAGTGTTGTCCCTCACCAGAAGCTGAGGAGCATCACAGGGACTGCAGGTGACTTTGTGGAACTCCGACTGTCAGTCTTACCAGAAAGACACAAGACACACAGTTCATGGAACACAGCAAGGAGACCCAGCCAGGTCCTCGGGCGCACTGCAGAGGTGCGCTCCTGGCTCCTGTCCCCATTTAGTTCAGGAGTCTTGAACATTTCTGCCCTTGATTTTATTCCTCCCCATCTCAGGGCAAACTTGCTAAGTCAACTACGTGTGATTATAATTTTTCCATGCCATACATGTCTGTAAAAGAACAGCGATATGTTTTACTCACAACTATACTATGCACATACCTACATGGCAAGATAACTAACCTACACCATTATTATCAATGTGTTTGAGGCAGGCTGAGTAGGATTTAGTTTTGCCCGTCTGGTGATGTCGATCACTTAGGTTTTTTCAGTTTATTTTCACTATCGAAAGCAATGACTGACTTAATGTCTGCATAGATTCACACCTTCACACTATGCATTCATTAGAATAAATTCATAAACATCACTAAAGTGTAAACGTTTTTGAAAGATATTTAATAAATATTGCCAAACACTTCCAGAAACTGAATGGGCCCACTGCCTCACACCAAATACCCTAGACATCCCCACCATCCTTTAAACGTGTCTTTCTAAATTACAAAATAGTATGTTTCTTGTCAAAGAGATTCAAACACCTTATTTCTTTTCTTTTATTACAAATGTATTTATTTATTTTATTTAAATTAGAACCACCTAAGATTGTGCATTTAAAAGAAGTCTTATTCATTCCTCTAAACTGCAATTTTGTCTCTGTGGGGAGGTAAAACTTTACCGCTACCAATGTTAGGTTTTCAGAGGGACTCCAACAAAATGACAGACTGACCAAAGAAAAATAGTTTCTTAAGGAATGTGGTCTGTGACACCTGGAGATAACTCAGCAAAAGTAACTCAAAGCAGTAGACTAGGACTGGGCTTATATAGCATGTCCACGGAAGTCTAGGTTGTTTGTAGAGAGATGACATGACAGAGGAAAGCAGTCCAGGCTTCCATGAGGGGCCAACCGTGGGCAGGTGGGAACAGGCTAGCAAACGAATGTGCTGGTTTGTTGGCAGATTCCTCCAGTGCTATCTCCCAGCTAAGAGTCTAGTCTGTCTCCAATAAAAGAAGAATTTACAACCTGCCTTTAGGCAGAAAACAGGAGCTTTCCCTGAGTTTGATGCTTTTAAATTGCCTTTGGCTCAAAATAACTCTTATGTCAAAGAGACATAGTTTGGGGTGACATATTCTGTTTTCCTTCATCTCCACATATGCATTGTGAAATCCATCTTTCCATTTCTTTGAATTCTTATGTGCAACACTCACTCATGTGCTATGGTGTGTGTGTGTGTGTGTGTGTGTGTGTGTGTGTGTGTGTGTGTGTGTTTGGGGGAGGGGTTTTTGTGGATAATTATAAATTTTCTGTCCAGTTGTCCAGCCTCTGTATTGTATGTCAGTCCTTCAGAGTTGAAGTACTACCTACCCATTGTTAACATTTTCCCCTTTGGGCAATAAACACATGCTCATTCTTTTGGATCGAGTTTAGAATCATTTTGCAAAATTTCTCCAGAGAAATTCCTATTGGGATTTTAATTAGAAATTCATTTTATTAATTTTACACTTTTCTCAAGCTTAGTACATTACCAGCTATTTCATCATTTTTGTTGGCATTATCTACAAACATGTTAACATATAATGAGGGCATTTTATTCTGGTTCTGACACCAGAGAGGGTCCCTTTTTGGGGGAAGCATATGTGAGCTGAGACCTGGAGCTTTGGATCCTTACTTTGAACTCCAACAATATATATCTTCTGTTCTAGACATCTTTTTCTTTTATTTGGATTTTATCAATATCAAAAAGACATTGGTGGCCAGTCTAAATTTTATTCTGTTACAGGCGATTGTTTTCTCTTTTATTTGTTCCATCTGCATGCTTCTAGGCGTTGTTTCTTCTTCACATTCTCCTTCTCCTTCCATCTGTCTTCCTTCCTGTCTCCTTCCCTTCCCTTCTCATTACTTGTAGTTCAAATAATTTGCAAAGACATACACCTTATTAAATGAAACTTATCCAGAGATAGCTTTTTGTACCTTTCACAAATATTTTCCTCCCTTCGATTTGTTACTGAATAATTCTCTTACATTCATGGAATTATTCTTTTAAAAGCCACCAATTGTTTATAACTTGCTGCTGGAGCATTGTTGCTCCTTTCTATGGTTTTATCACTTAATTTCTGTCCTACATTCCCAGAGAATGACTTATTCATGCTCTCTGTTCTCTATACTGTGATACAGGTTCAAACCGTCAGCATTGTTCCTTCCTGCTTCCTCTGTAACTTTTCACCCTGGCACCATACCTATAATTGTCATGGTGACCCCTCTTTCTCTTCCAGGAGCAGTGATTCACCTAAGGGCATGTGTACCTTCTCCTGAAGAGCCCTAGTGTCATGGCAATTCCTTGCTCCCTTGGCTCTGCTCGGGGACCCTTCCAATTATACAGGTCATCACTGGACACTCACTAGGCAAGGTGGCACCCCTTTTGGCAGGGGATAACAGAGACCAAATAAGCCACTACCCCCTCCCTCGCAGCACCTGGCCCATTCAGCTTCCCAACCTGGCAAGCAAGACCATACTATAGTTTTGATTTTGTGGAAAGACTAGAAAAAATTAGAAGGGGAAGGGTTAGATATCTAGTTATTTTGCATTTTCTCTTAAGTCCTCATATTTCCCAGTTGCCTAAGTTAGGCCTACAATTTGCCGTGTTGACATCCTCAGTCATAGTTCAGAGAATTGGCACCATAGGACACCCAACTTCAAAATGCTGTTCATAGGCCAGGAAGCTGACTGCTAATCTGTGCACTTTCAGCCACATCCCCTGCCACTTTCTATGGTGCAACAGCTCAGTGTATTCAATAGCAATAGTACATCCAAGCAATTAAAAATTATATTTGGCTTTTGTAGAACAGCAAAACTAATGAGAGTATTTTAGGTTCTCTTCATCGTACATTCAATCTGCAAATGCAGTACCCATAGTGTGGGCTCCCTGTGCAGTTTGAAGCCTTGCAGAGATTCCTGCTGACCTCTGACCTCTCTCCTGGGTCTGTCAGACACTTCATTCAGGTACCAGAGCCACTGCTCAGGACTGACCAAATCAGGACACTCTTGAGAGTGAAAGGGGGTGGGACACACGCTATGCCAGATGCGACAGTGGCACAGGACTGTCTCAGACTAACCAGAATGGAGCTTCCCCTTCTGTAAAGCTTTCAAAACCACAAAAATGCAGAATCTGAGTAGGGGGGGGGGAATTATTGGTTCAAATATACAAAAAGTTAACTAAAAAAAAGAATCAGAAGAAACACAGGTTTAAATGTTAAAGAAACTGTTACAAGTTCTCAAATGCACTTCAATCATACTGGTAATATTTAGAAAATAATTTTCACCTTCTTACTTTAGCCTTAAAATCTGGCCTCTGACGCCTCATTGCTCACCTCATTACAACGCTCTGCCTGACTGTTCTAGGGATAACAAGCTCCTTCTTGCCTCCGGGATCTTAAATTTGCTCTTCATTCTATAGGAACACCCTCCCCAAATATGCATGTGGCTGCTCTTCTATAGTCCATCATTGTCCATTCTCGTTGAACTTATCAGCATTGTCCATAACAACCATCGTCCTTTACTTCTTTCCTCCCTTTTTCCCACACCTGGAGCCGTCAGTCACACGAGACATTTCTTCCATCATGTACTGCAGTTTCCCTACATAAGGGTTGCTGAGTAAATGAATGAGAAATCAAATAAGTGAAGAAACAAATAAGAGTGATCAGATGGACGATGTGATTCAACTCACTGCAGTCCATTTTTGTTTCTGACTGTACTACAATTTAATGGTTATTTCTAGGTGAAGCTGGTCAGTTTTAAAGGGACAAAGGGTTAAAGAAGTACAAATTAGTAGTTGATAGATGGTCACAGGCATGGGGAGCACGGCATAGGGAACGCAGTTACCATTAATGTAATGGCTAGGTGGAGAGCCAGAAGAGAGAAAGAGCAGTCAGGGGGATCATTTACAAACTATATAAATGTCTAACTAATGTACTGTATACTTGAAACTAATAATAAAATAAAATTTAAAAGAATAGTAATAAAATTGTCATAAAAATTCTCGAGTCAATAAAACACCTTATTGGATTTTTTTGGTTATTTGAAATTATTAAAACCACTACTTTGCAGTTGTATATACATTTCAAATAAATGAAGCCACCGTAGGTAAAAAATTCTTTCTGGGGTGCATATACTCAGCAGTAATAATTAGACTCTCTTAAGCCAAGCAGCAGTTGACAAAGGTCCATTGTCCCCATGCCACAGGGACCTAACCTTGGAAAAGTTATTCAACAAGGAGACATAGCCATGAAAGAAGTTGCACATTCACCTCGCAACACACATACGCGCGCACACACACACACACACACACACACACACACACACACAATGTGTTTGATATTAGTTATATAAATAACTTTAATTTAATAATGCTCATACGGATACTTCTAAATAGTTCATTTTACCAACTGTGGTTTTCATTAACACCACACTTCTCTTCTTAACACTCCAGGTCTGACTCGATGCCATGAATAGCAACAACATGACACGACCTCCTCCAGTGACTTCTCACTCACTATAGAGCCTCAGGCTTCCTTTTTGGTGTCCTTTGTGTCATCTTCTTCATGGCCATGATGACCAACGGGGCCATGATCCTCCTGACGCATATGGATGCGCGCCTGCACACCCCCATGTACTTTCTCCTCAGCCAACTCTCCCTCATCAACATGATGTACATCTCCATCATTGTGGCCAAGATGCTGGTTGACTACCTAATGGGACAAGGCACCATCTCCTTCATTGCCTACATAACCCAGTACTTTCTCTACATGGGCTTTGTGGGGGCTGAATTCTTCCTCCTGGGGCTCATGGCCTATGACTGCTATGTGCCACCCTCTGAGATACCTTGTCCTCATGAGCTACTGGGTCTGTTGACTGATCTTGGCCAGCTCTTGGTTCAGTGGTGCTTTGGACAGCTTCCTCCTCACCCCCGTCACCATGAGTCTCCCGTTCTGTGCTTTGCACAAGATCAATCACTTTTTGTGTGAGGCGCCCACCATGCTGAGGCTGGCCTGTGGCGACAAAGCCACCTTTGAAATGGTGAAGTACATTTGCTGCGTCATGATGCTTCTGGTCCCCTGCTCTGTGGTGACTGCTTCCTACAGCTGCATTCTCATCACGGTGCACCAGATGAAGTACGTGGAAGGGAAGAAGGCCTTTGCCACCTGCTCATCGC
The DNA here is from genome assembly GCA_028627145.1 of Eidolon dupreanum. Lineage (NCBI taxonomy): Eukaryota > Metazoa > Chordata > Mammalia > Chiroptera > Pteropodidae > Eidolon > Eidolon dupreanum. The sequence continues at coordinate 37,462,420 of CM053515.1, forward strand.
ACATGATGGTGGTGACATTGTTCTATGGGGCTGCCCTGTACACATATATGCTTCCCCAATCCTACTACACCCTGATCAAAGACAAGATCTTCTCTGCCTTCTATACCATCCTCACCCCGTTATTGAACCCTCTCATCTATAGCCTGAGGAACAGAGATGTGACCGGGGCCTTTAAGAGGGTTCTGGCAAACTGTAGAGGGGCCTATGCTGTGACAATGGAAGAATCTTGACAGTCTCAATGCTCCACACCTGCCCAGGGCTGTATGATGCTGTTACTTGGGGTTATGTCATGGATGATATGGATAACACTTACGGCAAAAGCCAATACCAGTTATGTCCAAAGGTCTACCAGCAGTACCTTTGTCCAATGTGAAACCAGTGTGATATTCACACAGGAACAATGCTGGAGTACAGTGGGCAGTAGCGTTGTGAA
>CM053515.1:37463352-37478855 GCA_028627145.1 Eidolon dupreanum
TGACAAAGCTAACGCTATTCCAGTAAGAACTATAAAACAGTTGTGCTATTGTCGAAACATGACAATGAAGTCCTCCAGCTGTTTTTCCTCCCCTAAATAAATGGACAACTGTCTATAAAACCATTTGGAAAAGTAAGAAAAATGAAACATTACCTGTGACCCACATAAAAAACAAATAATATGTTAAAATAATCCAGACAGTGAGGCATAGTATTAAGAATTAGAAGGATCAGTAGGGAACACTAGATAGGGTCCCTGATAAACGTAAAAATTTAATATGGAAAGAATTGACATTGAAATTTATTGGACAAAGAACCTATTTGTTAATAATTGGTGTTAAGATAAGTGCATAGTTTTTCAGAAAGAATACAATAAACCATTGTTTCATATTCACACCCAAAGCCCAGACTTTAGAGTTAGTGAAAAAGAAGCAAATGAAAACTAATCAAAGTAAAATTTTTCATGTTTTAAACTATATGAGAATTTTGTGAGCATAGAGTCAGTGGAAGAAACTGCAGAAGTAATGGTGGTATGTTTTACTTCATAGCAAAAAGAAAATTCTATACAATAAAAAGCCATGAAAAAAAAATAAAAGAAAAAATGTAAACAGTACAAGAGACATGTATGGCAGACATGTATTTATACTTTAATATGCAAAGAGGAGGTTCAACAAGTAAAACAAAATAAAACACAACACCCCAAATAAGTAAGAGCAAATAGAATAGACAGACAGTTCAGAAAATAATACATAGCAATACATTAAAAAATTTCAGCATCACAAAAATAAATCAATTAAATTTAATCATCTTAGGCCACAATCACCAGAGGAGTAAATGTGTGAGCATTTGTTTATATTGAGGAAGAGTCGTGAGGGGATCTGTGCAAAGAGAAGTCTCAGAGGTAGGAAAGCAAACTGATCATACTTAAAAATGAAACTTAAAACTGAGGTGAAAACTATATTTTCACAAATTGACAAATTCTGATTGAAGGAAATTTATGAAGGAAACACACTATGATTGACACTCAAAAACATGTATAATGATGTTTATCATCAGATGATTTATTTATTCATGCCATATTTGAAACTATATGTGCATTGAAGATGGGTCACTGCTTAAATAAAACTGAGGGCCTCTGGAAGCCCGTGCGACTCTAGGGCTCAGCCTCTTCTGCCCCATGGACAGGAGTCTCAGCAGCCATGCAAATCTGTCTGCTGTTGTCCCTAGGGAAGAGACTAGCTGTCTCAGAAAACTACTTAAACCCTCTGCCTTCTCAGTCTGGTTGTCCATCACCCCGGGGGTCCCACCTGAGGGACAACTCAGCATCCATTCACGGTCTGTAGTTTTCCTGCTGCCTTTGTAGTTTTTCACAATTGTCCCTCCGATTTCTAAATATTTCCTTGCAAAGATAGGAAGTGAGCATTAACACATTTCTAGAAGGCTGGAGAACATGGAGACTTATCCTGACAATACAAAATGATTCAGAAATTTGAGGGTGGCATTTTTAAATACTTCCTTCTGCAAAATTATATTACAAACAGCTCTCAGTCCTCTGTGCCTAACCCCAGCACCAGCGACTAAGACTAAGGGACCTCTTGGTCTGTAATTCAGTTGTGTCAAGTGCACAAGCCCCAATGGTGAGCTCTGAGTGCTGGGTGTCAGAGGACACCTGGGCATGCAGGTGAGCAAGAGCTTGGAAGCCTTCGCATGTGGGCGCCTAGGACTGTGAATCATTGTGTTTTTTACCCCTCTCAGCATGAACCGCGGGGGAATTTAAATCCACTCAACCATTTTCTCTTCTAGCCACAGATCGCCTCTGCTCTCCAAAGAGCCTCTGTTGGTTCTCCATCCCATTTTCAGTTATGTGAAGTCCTTGCAGTTTGCTACTGAATTTCATTTTGCTAACTGATACGACCACCTTCACCTCTGAACCACGCACTCCACTCCGAAGGGCTGTCTGGGGAGGATTCGCTCTAAGTAAGTGACAGGAACCATCTTTAGCAGGAGCTACATTTAGGATAAAACTGCGTGCTGGGGTAAGTTTTGATATTTGTAATGTGCCTTTGATGCAGGACAGGGCAAATTTCCCCAGATGATGGGAAGACCAAGCCCTGTACCGAGAGAAGATGACGGTCCTTTGGCAGAGAATGTAGAAAGAATTCAAGGCACCAAATTTGGAGTCAAAGGAAGTTTATTAAAGGAGGGGTAACACTCCACAGACAGAGTGTGGTCTCCTCTCAGAGGCAGAGAGTGAGAGGGGCAGTGCGAGAGACAGAGAGAGAGAGAGATAGAATAAAGGCATTGAGAGGGACCCTGAGTGTTCAGGGAATTCAGTTTATATGTCATCCATTAGTTTCCATTTCCTTTGATACAGACATACAGTGAGGAAGGGGAAGAGTATGTAGCATGGAAATGTATAAATATGAAGAGTGAAAGGCCTGCTGAGTGAAAGGCCAGTTTCCAGTCTTTAATCCATAGGTTCCTCATGGTTTTAGCCATAGGGAATGACTTGGTTCCTATTTCCCCTTCACAGGTGTGGAGAATGGGTTATTAATAATCCAACAGAATCCTTCCTTTGTTCTGAAGGTGTCCTCCTGGCCTGGCTGCAAGGCTGATCTGGGCATTGCAGTCTCTGATTGCGATTTGATTAACATTTTATTTCTCTTGATTCCTCCTTGCATTATTCCCCCCTCAGAGATTTTATTCCCTTAATCTTAAAGGGATGTTGAGGGACAAACGCCTGTCTTCTATAACTTCTTCAAAGCTGAGATAGGGATGTAGTCCCCGCCTACTGGGAATAAAAAATCTCTGAAAGCCTATTTTAAGGCCCCCCAATCCCCCACCCCCAAGGCAGAGACGGTGAGGTCATTCCAGCCCTTAGATGTGGTAGGAAGCCTTGCATCCTAGAAGATATAAATTTGGCAAAAAGATTGAAAAGACAAAAGACAAAATTAATAGTAGTGTTGCAGGAAGCAACACCCAATGGAGGAATTCAGACACTCAGACAACTTTGTTAGAGGAAGGAGAATTTAATGCCGGCAGAGAACGTGGGGCATTCAACAGACCCAAAGTTAGATTTCTTACAACTTATATACCCTCGCAGTGTCCCAGCAAGGGGCTCGTGATTCCTTTGTCTGAGGTTTTACATGTCCCACCTTACTGAGAGTGGGGAGGGGCAGCTTCGGGTGGCGGCTGCAGGGGAGGATTTTTCAGACCCTTGGTGTTATTAGCACCTTTATAGGATTCTTGAACAAAGAGACCACTCCTAGGCTTACAGACAGAGAGCCGCATTCACTGATGTCTGTGCCTGCTCAGAGAGTTCCTTATCCAAAGGCTGAGCTCTCCCCGTAACAACACAGCAAGTAGTTTCACAGTCTTGACATTCCTATACAGCTACAGAGATAGGGAAGGGGCTGGAGAATCCTTAAGGTAGGGGATGCGGCTGTGGAAAACATGTTAACTGAAGAGCATAGGGCAGAATGGGGGAAGAGAGAGAGCAGTTTTAAACAGCTGAGTCGGTTATTTCTGCAGGCCCTTTCCTTTGCAACTATTTTTACTTGCAGATGCCTCCTCTCCTCTCTCGGTAGAAGTAATTGACAATGAAGTTGCTTTTCATGGCAGTTTGTTAGTTCAAGGTAAAGATACCTAGTGAAAAGAAATTGAATCGTTTTGAAGAGAGTAGTGGCATCGACACTGGGCTAAAAGAATAATGATTCAGAAAAGTTCCCTGATTCCTCAGGACACGGGAAGTAGATTTATCTAGTTTCAGGAACAAGAGTTTAAGATCTTCCAAGGGTTCACAGGAATAGGTCGCACTTCCCGGTTCATTTGCTGGAGGAACCTGTGAGGACTCACAAAAAAAACTGGTTTAATTTGAGATAAATGTACCCAGTGGTTGATTCCTTATAACTGACAGCAGTGGGGAACTTAACAAAACTTGGTAGGGCCCTTTCTGTTTGCCTTGAGGGCTGACTTTCAATAGATCACAAGGAGAGAGCTGCTCTGCTCCTAGGAAACCCTGACAGGGAGCGAAGCGGGTTGTCTAAGAATGGGTTAGCCTTAGGATCCCCACAAACGTGCTTTGTGTGATGGGCAAGGGGGCTGCCCCGTTTTTTTGGCTGTGTCCCAGTTTGCTGGGATGAGGCATTGGACCTCGGTCCTGATGTGTGGTGAGAACTTCATTGCTAGTCCCGGTCTCACAATGGGAAAAGTAAATTATCTTATGTTAGGCTGGTTATTTATTCCTGTCACTGTGTAGTTAGCATTGGAGAAAGGCCCATGGGACAGGTCAGGACAGAGTAGGTAGGTAGCTCTGGTATCTAATACAAACTCACTTTTTCCTTCCTGCTATGTTGAGGCTCCACTGTCCTGATTGCAATGGATTTCCCTAGGACTGGTGCTGGTGAGTACTTGGGCCTCCGTTGTTGGCAGAGGGAACAAGCAGCCCTCTCATGAGAGGCTTGCTATGAGGGGAGAGCTTATGAGGTCCACCCCTCCCAGGCTTCCCAGAGCTGGATGGACACAAGCCTTTTCAGTGCCCTTCCTTCTGCAGTTTGCACATTGAAAATACACCCTCTCCAGGCCTGAAAGGTTTCTATTACCTGGGGTCACCTCGAGATGGTCCCTGCATTATGGCAGCTAAAATTTGTACCCTTTTTGTACCCTGCTTCTTACTCTGCCCGATCCCAGTTATTGGACACCTTAAAGACTTCTGGCACTTAATTAAGGCAGCCTGTGGGGTTCGGGTTCCAGGCCTCAACTTTTGGAGCTTCCTTTTGAAAATTGGGCACAGCCCGAGTTATAACATGCATAGCCAGGAGTGTCTGGCTCTCAGACTTTGGGCCAATGTTAGTATATTCTCTTAAAGCCTCGGAAAACTGGTTAAGGCAACATAAAACACAGACAATTATTTTGATGAAGCACAGAATTCTTGTTTTCTACTCAGAAAACTTTTCCATAACATTAGTAGCAGGCTAATATAATAGTCTAAGAAACATGAAAACACAACTCTAATTTTATATTAGCTTAGTTTTGACTTTTAAATTTCCAATCTTGTTTAGCTTAATCACATAAAATTTCCTCTCAGGATTTCTCTTCACAAACCTACAACTTTCCTCATTCCTTCAGTTTGCCTCTTCTCACGCATTCAGAAATAACCGACTTTAAGATAAACACCTTTCCTTCAATTCCCTTCAAAATATATCTCCATACTTGATACCTTCTGTCACCAAAAACATACATCTTCTTTCCCAACGTAATTAGAATTCTTAACTCAACCACCATATTACATATAACACAGACAAATACAGATCAGAGGTCATGCACATATTCATTTTTTCCCATCATCAGTATTTGTAACTTCCCTGAGGGTGCATATCTAGTTTCGTCAGGAAGCGATGAAATACATGGGGTCCCCAGAGAACTCAGTTCCCTCTTCATCGTGTGAGGGTGAAAAGAGAGAAGAAAATTCCTCATTATTTTGAGATCCCCAGGAAGACGCTCCTATCATTGGGTCATATAATAAGACCGGGTCTTGGTAAGGGAGCATAGGAACTTGTACTTAGAGGACTTCTTCCCACTTTTCCTGTTTCTTGCAAAAAAGATCTAATTGGAGGAGGGTATTGTATTTTAGCGAACCGTTTGCAGGCCAAACTTCTTGGAGCCCCCTCCCATAGTTAGTTTGGAAGGAGGCAGGGCCCCTAGGGGTCCTTGCTGGGAGGAATTGCTGCTGCATGTTCCACTGACAGCTGGGCCACGGGGCTAAGCCCGGAAGTGCCCCTGCCGCCCGGCCGGTGCGGGGGAGGGGGAGAAATAGTCTTCCCTTACTGGGAATTGAACCTGGGCACCCTCTGTAAAAGCACTGAACCTTAACCTCAAGATACCAGGGGACATAATCCTAGGTGTGCCTGGGTCTGAACGGGCGTTACTCATCCCCTGAGAGGGGTGCACGTGTGCCCTGTGGCGTGGCACCACCTGAAAAGGCTGAAGACGGGGGTACGAGAGCACAGGTCTGGTCCCGCCGCTGTTAGAAAGGGAGAAGGCCGTAAGGCTCTGAGCCCACTACTGCTATGAGCATGCACAGGAGTTCACCTAAGGCTCCAACATGGGGGATGCGGGAGGGAATCCTGGGCCCCCCATTGCCAGAGGGGAACGGCAGCATGGGTCTGGGCCCAACACTGCCCCGAGTGCGCAGGGATTTACCTGTGGCTCCAAGGGAGACAGAGACACACAGAAATTCAGGGATAGCAACAGAAGCTTAGCTTTTTTTGTGGGGGGTGGGCGGGCAAGACCTTAAAGTCCCGCACAGTAGGGGATGCAGGCCAGGGAACCCAACGCAATCTGGGCTGTCTGGCCTGGTGCTCAGCTTTGAGCTATTTGGCCTCACTCTGAGATTGTCCTAGCATCCCGGAGCCAATGGAGAAGTGAGGACAGGATAGGGGATGAGTTAGGAGAGTTCAGTGGAGCTGAAGATGTGACCCCACATCTTTCCCACTAGAGTTCCCCCTGAAGAGGGGAGGGAAGGAGGGAAAGGCCAAGGGGCAAGGTCGGGGAGTAAGCCCAGCAAGCCTCTGCACCCCACTGCTTCCCCGTTTGCGAGCCCCCAGCAAAAACGAAAGCAAGGGGCTGAAGGGGAAGAACAGAGGATTCCCATGGGGACTCACCCGTTTTGTTGTGGCTGACAGGTGCTTCGTAGTCTTTTAATTTGGAATTCAGGCAGGGTCCCTCAGCAGGTATTCTCTGTAATTCTGATGGAGATGCCAAGTCAGGAAATTAGAGGAAGAAAAGTAGGAAAAGTAGACAGGACTGGTGAACTCCTGCTCAGTTAGAGAACAAGTCTCTCACCAGCCCACTAGAAACAACATCAACTGTTTGTCCAAGGCCAAATGATCTGCATGGCATAGGAAAATGAATCCCAGCCACTCTCAGATGAGAGGAGTCATGGCAAACTTGGGAGGGACGAGTTCATGTCCATTTGTCCCTTAGTGGTTGCCAGGAAAGATGATGCATCACAGAGCAAATTTCCTCAAGTGGGGTGAGACCAAGCCCTGCACCGAGAGAATAATAGGGTCCTTTGGCGGATAGTAGAGAAAGAATTCAATGCGCCAGAGTTGGAGTCAAAGGGAAGTTTATTACAAAAGGGCTAACACCCCACAGTGTGGTCTCTCTCCTCTTGGTGCCTTTACTCTGTCTCTCTGTCTCTCTCTGTCTCTCTCTGTCTCTCTCTGTCTCTCTCACTGTCTCTCTTATTGTCCCTCTCACTCTCTCCCTCTGAGAGGAGACCACACTCTTGTCTGTGGACTGTTACCCCTTTACTAATAAACGTTCCTTTTGACTCCGACTTTGGCATGTGTGTTGAATTCTTTCTCCACATCCCACCAAGGTCCCTCTTCTTCTCTCAGTGCAGAGCTTGGTCTCCTCCAACTCAGGGAATTTGCCTAGTCCTGTATCACCTTTCACCCCCTTGCTCATACAAGGACATGTGAGCAACGTGCTCTTTTTATTATGCATCCCACAGATTGCATAGCTGAGGAAAGGTATGAGGAACCTGAGATGGTCAGGTTAAACAAGGAGGCTGTGGGGAAAAAGGACAGATCATTTTCAAGCTTTATGAAAATTAAGTGATTGAATTTAATGATTAGAAGCTTTGTCTCGACAATGCAAAATCCTTGATGAAATTTAACTCAGTCATCTAGGAGCTTCTGCGATACTTACACCACCTCTGTCCTTCTATCCCTGCTATCTGAAGGAAAGCCCAGGTCTTTTGACATTGTGCGGGAAGGTCTCAGATAACTGGGCAATGCCTGTGCACATCCAGCCTGGCTTCTTAATGACAGTTTAAATGGTGAATAAGGAAATAAGTTTCCACAGTTTTCCTAGTGGAAGGAATGAGTCGACTCTGCTTTCAAGACATAAATGAGTTGACTCTAAAGAAAGGGAGGCAGGGCTGCAAACCTCAGGTGCACCGTTCAGTGAGGAAATGACTGCCCACGCCTCCCACCCCAACTGCAACTGCATCAGATGCCAATTGCCTGCTCGATTTTTTTTCTGGGAATTGTCTGGGTGCTATTTGCAAGGGTGCTATTGGGTGAAAGAGTGGGAAGAATTTTCTTTCATATAAAATACCTGTTTCTGTCTGTGTGTAATTTTAGTGAAAGCTTTTCTCATCCTTTATTCTTTTTTTGTAATTTAAGCAAACCTCGACTTCGTAGATGGGATAGGGACAATATCATTTGAAAGACATAGGATGAAACAAATACTCGCGCCTAGTCTTAGTATATAGGACACAGACCAGGAAGAGGCATTGTGATTCCCTGCTGGTGTTGCGCCCCCTAGTCTCCCTCTCTTCTCCCCATTCCCCTAGCACTGGCGTGATTGTCTTTGTACTCTTGCCCTCTTTTTACAGATGAGGAAACTAAGGGCTGGAGAACTGTAGGTGAGAGTAAGCAGACACCTGCAGGCTGTCTAACTTCACGCCCTGGGCTCTGCCTTGCTGTCAGTGGTACAAGCATTTTACATAGCACTTTTCCCTAATAATTTTAAAGGATGTGCAGATGCCTACCTTTCTCACATCCTCTCTGCCTCGGGATCACGAGCAATTTTGTAGTGCCCTCTGTACCAAAACAGTGGCGCTTATCCAGATTTACTATCTCTTTAGAGGTCCTGGCAGAAGGGCTATGTGACTGACAGAGGAATGTAGCTCTCAGTTTCTCCCTGTAGTGATTCCCCAAACAGTAATGGACACCTGGCGAGACTGTCTGAGGACACTGGTGTTTTATTATCTAATAATTTTATAATTGTTATTTCAGTTTGATTTTATTCTTAATAATTCCAACTTTTTGAGATAGTATGGAGAAATTGGGAATACAGAGACAATTTAGAAATATGTGTAAGGTTTTGCATCTAGTTTCAAAGCTGTGCAACTATGGATTGGCCTGGCTTGAGAACGTTCTTGTGAAAATACAACAGAAAGAGTTTTAGTAGGTATACGATATGTCATACCTGAATAAGAACAGACAAATTATATTCCCAGTGTATTCTGCACTGGAAGCACTCCACCTGAAGTAATTGTTGAGACTGAGATAATGCATTTTAAATGGACACTGTCAAAGATCATCTCAAGTTAATACATGGACTCTCACATTTTGGCAAGGGATTTGTAGATGAACGCTTAGGAGAATCTAGAGGCAGGACCAGGCACAGAACAGGGTGGAGGAGACTTTGCAGTTCTGCACACATCGAGACAGGCTGGGTGCTTGGTACAAAGAGAAGAACCTGCTTCTGAGGAAGAGGCTTCAGGAGGCAGCTTGTAGTTCAGGCAAGCATAGAGTTTCCTCTCGCCCTGCATGAGCATGGACCTGCTCTTTTATTTGTCACAACAGGCACCTGTGGCCACATAGAACCAGAGGAGCTGCAACTTGCAACTTAGAGATGCCACCATCACTTGATTTAAATAGGGTGTGGAGGGGAGGGCATGGCGGACATCCCAGTCCTGTGCAGATATCATATCCTAACTTCAAGTTAGGAGGAGTAGAGCAATTTCACTCATCCCCACTCAACAACATGGCTGTGCCTGACAAAGTAAGAGTTAATATTTGCAAATGCCAAGATAGAAGAAAGGCATTGCTCTCTCCTGATGTGTGGTATAGTATAGTAAAAAGTGATTTAAGTAAGCTTTAAAGATAACTTCCTCCAATAAAGTCATGCCAAGTTTATACAATACCTTTTTTTTCCTTATGTCCTCATAATTTGCAGACCAAGAATATCTATGCTTCTCAAACACATTTAGATCCTCTACAGGTTTAATCAAATGTGATGCACAAATATTTTTTGAGAATTTATGGTAGAGACCATTTCTCTCAAGACAAGAGATATTAGGAGGAAATATAGAATCTAACTAGTGAATTAGCCCCACGAGAGGTGCCAGAGTTTACGGACTTGAAGTTCAAAAAAATATTTACAATTTAAATTCACAGATTTTAGTTGAATAGGTAGGTTGCTTACATGAGAAACTGGTATGTCTCACACATTTACCAATAATTTTGAAATAACTAACATATGTGTATATATTGACATTTAACTTTGCATTATATAAAATATTGTCACCTGTAACTATGAACTTTTTTTTGTTGTTGTTCTATAGGCCAGCTCTGAATGTTGTATTGCGTTAATTTAACATAAATAGAAACTGAAGCTCAGACAGTTTAGGGAGAGAATGATAGAATTAATTAATATCATGGCCAGGAGAACTCAACTCATCTGATGCTAAATTTTGTTTTCCTATCTGTCTACTACATCGTGTCAGAAACAAATACCTGTACAAAGGCACAGAATCACTGCAGGCATCCCTCATTGTTTCATTCTTGTTGAACCTGACCAAAGAAGTGTCGCCTGTGCCCAAAAGTTTCGCAAGAACAGTTCCTTCTCATGGCACTCCCCCTGGTGAGTGAGAGAGTAGGTAATCCACTTAACTAAAAGACTCCCTCTCTGACAATCAGACCTTTCAGTGTAAACAAGAGAGGCTGGCCGGTCAACTACAAGGTGGAGAGGCCTATGTTATTGCTATGACTACAGGACCTAGAGAGGGCAGGGAACTAAGGTGGCAGAAGATGAAACAGAGACTTAGGTCGAATATGAGTAGAGAACAAAGCTGTTTGACTGTGTAAAGCAACACTTAATTTTCCATTTGTTACTAAGATCTTAGGGTTTGGTAAAAGTTAGAACCAAAGTGTGGGAAAAGCTGAGACCCCAGTAATGTTAAGGCTATTCCAGAAACTGGACAACATTCTCTTTCTGATACTCAGTGGTTCCATCAATGGAAATTACAAAGGCTAAAGAAAAACGAGGCAGGTTGTCGAGGATGAAATGGTCCATGCTGTCAGAGAAATTTATAAAGAATTTGAAATCGGTGAAAAAAAAAAAAAAAAGATAAACCTGAAAACAGTTTGCACTCTTAAAAATCAGCTGCCTGATTATAATAATTTATCCAATATACTCTTAATTATAGATAGTTTTCACCTATCACATTAAGGGTTACATGTATTTAACGAGTTAACAGAGTCATATTATTGGCACATTTCATTTGATAACTACGGTGAATACTAGGTTGATTTTCTGTGCTGTGAGTAAGAGCACAGAATGAGTTAGACTTCCTTGTGCAAACATCCCTGTCCTTAACATCCCAAGTGACCAGGGGAGCATTGCTTTTCATTCTGCCATCGCTAAAGGGTTTGTGGTTCCTCCCGCCTTGGGTTCACTATGAAGCTCAGCGAGTGCACAGATTTGGAGCATCTGGCACAAAGCAAGCTCTTTGCGATGTCTTTAGCTTCATTTTTAAACAGCGTTTCTTCTGTGCAATAGACTCTAATGCTCATATTTTTAGGATGTTTAGAGGAGCATAGACTAGTTTGATCTATTTAACTCCCAAACATGTTGATAAAACATATTCTACCTCGTCCTATTCAACTTCAAACACATGAAAAATCATCTCTAACTTTTAAAAGTTGTGGACCTCTATTTACTTTTTATCATCACCTAAAATTATACAAAACATAGTCACTATGTTTTTCTTAATTACTAATCACTATGAAAAAATATCCCCACGCAATCTCTCATGAATCCTAACTGCTAATGCTAAATGTCTACGCTACCTGTAATTCAAACTCCAATTCCTCCTCATCCTCAAATTGAAATTTCTTTCTTAAAAAATAAAGAAAAATCACTCTAAAACAGTAACTGCCTCTTGTATTGGATGACAATTTTGTGTCTGAGTTTGCAAGACTAGTTTTCATTGCCCACTTTATTTCCTCCCATACAGTTTTTGTCTGCACCATGGATGGACTGACACCATGAAAACACTCTCAACTCGACAGGGACTCGTAACCCAAATGGGAGAGCACCCATATTTATGGCTAAATGGCAGGCGTAGACTTGCCACACCCAATACTGCACTGTGCCAAGACCACCTTAGTGATACCGATAACAATAGATTGATTTAGTAAGGATACCGATTTAAATGCATCTAAAGTGGTATATTCACACATGGGCATGTGCACATGCATGCGCTCACACACTCCCCAGCCAGAGTACGCCGAATGCTGCATATATTGTACACACACTCGGTTCTTACGAGATTCATTGTAGTAGCATCTGCCAACATCGTCTTGTCCAATGTATTTAAAAAGCTATTGATTTAAAAGTTATCAATTTTACTTAAAACATTCGAGAATAGATAAGTCCTTACATATCAGGCTCAAAGTATCAAGGAAGAATATTTTTAAATGTTTTCTTGTAACTTTTAAGAGTTTACTGCCTAATGATCCACCTGTATGCTGTTCTGTTTGTTCTGTGTCGATGTCATTGTTTTATTTGAAAGATTCACAGTCATAGCACGACGTCGTGGAGCTAATTGAAGGAGAAGGGGAAGGGGAGAAGGTGTGACAGTTTCCTTGAAACGCCTTTCTTGAGAGAGCTGTGAGCTCCAAAAAGCAGCAGTGCCCAGAGATCAGGGCAGAAAGCAGAGAAATGGGGACCACAGAGAAGTGGGGACAGCAGAGAAGAACAGCTGCTATTAACTGCAGTTGCAAAACGTAAAGCTGAACCACAGCCCCCAACCCCCAACCCAGAAGGCATCTCCCCCCATATCCTCCAAGACCAAATACCACAGAATCCAAGGTGAATCGGAGCAAATGCTACTGAAACTGATGCTAACACAGACAGGGACTAAGACTCAAGGTAGTGAGCGTGATTGAATATTTATAAGAAAAAAAGGCACTATTAAGTCTTTCTGTAAAGCAGGGATCCAAGAGGCTTAGACGCCACCTACTGGAGCTCATGGAAGGGCACAATACATCTTCCACAGACTTCACCCTCCGGGGACTGCTAGACAGAGATGACATCTCAGGCTTTCTCTTCTCCATCATCTCCGCCATCTTCTTCATCACGCTGATAGCCAATGGAGTCATGATCCTCCTGACCCACGTGGACGCACGCCTGCGCACCCCCATGTACTTCCTGCTCAGCCACCTATCCTTCATCGACATGATGTACATCTCCACCACTGTGCCCAAGATGCTGGTCAACTACCTGCTGGGCCAAAAAACGATCTCTTTCGTGGGGTGCACAGCTCAGCACTTCCTCTACATCACTCTTGTGGGGGCTGAGTTTTTCCTGCTGGGGCTTATGGCCTATGACCGCTACGTGGCCATTTGCCACCCTCTGAGGTACCCTATCCTCATGAGTCGCCGGGCCTGTTGGGCAATCATAGCCGGTTCCTGGTTCGGAGGCTCTTTGGATGGCTTCCTCCTCACCCCCATCACCATGAGCTTCCCCTTCTGCAATTCCCGGGAGATCAACCATTTCTTCTGTGAGGCGCCTGCAGTCCTGAAGCTGGCCTGTACGGACACAGCCCTCTACCAGGCAGCGATGTATGTGTGCTGCGTGTTGATGCTCCTGATTCCTTTCTCTGTGGTGACCGCCTCCTATGCCCGAATTCTGACTGCAGTCCACCGCATGAGCTCACTGGAGGGGAGGAAAAAGGCACTTGCCACCTGCTCATCTCATGTAACAGTGGTGACCATATTTTATGGGGCCGCCATATACACCTACATGCTGCCTCGTTCTTACCACCAGCCAGCCCAGGACAAAGTCTTCTCTGTGTTCTACACCATCCTCACCCCGTTGCTGAACCCTCTCATCTATAGCCTGAGAAACAAGGAGGTGGCTGGTGCTCTGAAGAGGGCACTGGGCAGGTTCAAGAGTGCATGAACTGTGTCAGGGGGTGACTTTTTACAGTAGAGTCCTCCCACACAGATGGCATATCAAATTCCAATTTGTCACATGGTAATTAGAGTTGCCAATTCACAGTCCCGCCAAGAGAGCAACTTCATCACCACAGATTCTGTTTTTCTTTTGTCAATTTGATGATAATCATTCTAACAAATGTGAAGTAATATTGCATTGTGTTGTACACCTTAAACCAATACACTGTTATATGTAAATTATGTTACTAAAGCTAGAAAAAATGTACTCATAATGTAATGTATTTTATAGAAGAACTAGATTAGCATAATGGGATAGTGGAGATCAGTGAAGGACTGTTCAATCTATGGCAATCAAGGAAGGACTTTCTGAGGAGGCTGCATGTGAGCAAGAAAGAAACGGGCATAGGAAGATCCAGGCACAAAGCTTTCAGGTAGAAAGAATAGTAGGTGTCACTGTGCTGAAACGGGAAAGGTATGCACAGTGAGACTGGTCCAGATTGAGGGGTGGGAACCACGAGCAGGGCCCATTCCTGGAGGGCTTTGTGTGATTTAGATCAGAAGTAGAACTTTTCTTTGCTTCGCAATAAAAAGCCACCGATAGGTTTGAATGAAAAAAAGCTGGATTATGACTGAATACTGAGAATGCTCCTCTGGCTGCAGGGAAAAGCATTAAAGCAGGTAGATGTCTGAATGCACTCATGTGTGCAAAGGAGGGACCCTCTGAGCATGGGTTAAAGTTTAGGAGTAGAGGTGACAGCAAACACTGCAACTGGGCACATATTTTGGAGGCATGGGTAATAGGAATTGGTAATGAACAAACTGTAGGGTGTGAGGGAATTGGAGAATCAAGAACTGCCCTCAAGCGTTTGGCCTGAGCAATTAAGTCCATGGTGAACCTATTTATTTATACAGAGTAAAACAAGGTTTGTGTATAGAATTAAGAGCTCTCTTCGGGGCATGTTAAGTTTGAAATATCTGTTGAATATCTAAGTACAAACACCAGATAAGGAACTGGGTATTTCAGTACTGTTAGGTATGAAGATAAGGGTTAAAAGTCATTGGTAGATAAGGATAAGAGTTTAGATTTAAAAATCAAAAGTAATCCGTGTGAATTTTTAAGATCTTATTGGCATTATTTGACCCATGAAGGAAGAATCCCATCTAGAAGATAGGAAGGAGCTCTGAGGAGCTGTATCAAATGAAACATTAATGGAAAGAGGTGTGTCTGTGGGGGGCGGGGTGGGGAGCAGGACCAGAAAGTTCTACTTGCAAAGAGCTGATTGTGGAAGAGTCACCTTTCTTTAGGGGACTTCAGGTCTGTCAAGCAGATGACCTCATTGATGCTGACCAGGTATCTCCAGATCACATTCCTGGGGCAGCTGGAACTGTAATTATGTTAGATATCAAGTCTCAGTTCTGTGACATGGGGCTGAGCGCAGCTCTGGGGCTTGCCGTCTTTTTGTTTTGTTTTGTTTTGATTCTCACCTGACTGAGAGATGCGATTAAATTGCAAGTTATTAGTGCCACCCCCAGCTACCACTACAAAGTTCTGATAGTTTTTGCTGAGCTGAGTGATAGTCACAGATAATAACTTCACATTTTTAAGCTGGCCACTCTCTTCATTTCTTTCCTGACCTTCCAGTCTCAGGGAGATCATTTCCTTGGTGGTTAGTAGCTGCAAACAGGCATTCAACCTTTTGTGAAAATACAGCACAGGGAGATTACTGTGATTATTATAGGCAGG